>VXAX01006461.1:1314697-1356891 GCA_013399835.1 Leptocoma aspasia
GCTGTCTCGGGCTGCCGAATTTGTCCCGGTGGAATTAACTTTTTTTCATGGATGGTCTATTTATTTAATTTTTCCCCCCTCTGTAAAATCAACAAGCAGGCATTTGAAAGCCTAAAAATAATGAGACAGACTTGCTGTGTAGAAGGATCCCATGACTTTCTGCAAAGCATGGTCCACAGTCGGTGATGGGGTCTGCACAAAACCCCGCTGGGGAGAGCTTATTGATGCAATGACATGAAGATCAGGGTTTTTCTTGGAAGTGTCTGTTTTGAGGGGCAAAGTGACTCCATGCAGGCCTGGACTTATCACACTTAGGGTTTGATTTCTACACAATAGGTCATGTGGTGTTGTTTCCTCTACAGAGCACCCATTAAAGTTAGTAGTTTGTGAAGTCCTGTCCGGTTGGTGCTGTTCTTCCCTTGGGCTTTTGCTCCATGTGCTACGTGCAAAAGGCAGCTACCTTTAAACAGAAAGCGTGGTTGTTAAACAGTAATGTTTCTCTGTTATGTGAGGTGGAAAGCAGTTTTTTCCTGAAACCTCCTGAGCAAGATGTGTCATTCCATTTTGTTGCTAAATGTTAATTTTGCATTTACAGATGCTAGGCCTGGCTGAAAGGTTACTATAGTAAATAGTATACAACTGTTGCATTGTGTTGGAAACGTAGTTCTACATAAACTTCCAGCTTTAACACCCTTCTGTGTTGCAGTGTGTGTGCAGTCTTCAGAATGTTTTAAAAGTTACAGAACACGATGCTTTTATTAGCTGTAGTGGTATTAAGTGCATTTGAGTGTTTGCTCTCATAGAGGTTGATACTTGCATAAGGAAAACATGCCTATTATGAATGTTATTGACACAGGTTTGTGAGATTGAGATCCCAGCCAATTCTTGCCAACTGTTACAGATGGGTGGGATATTCTGTATCTGAAGGTTGTGAATGAATGCTAAGCTGGGATCGCCTGAAGATCTAAGACAGCTCTGCAAATCTTGCTTTTGCTTATCTTAGCTTGAGTCCCAGTTCTATTTCTGTGAATCAGATATATATAGGAAAAACTGACTGCTGACATAATTGGAGTCAAAATGTTGCTTTACTGGTTGCAATTTACAATAATATGCAACTCCAAATATAAACATCTTTCTTTCAATTTAATTAAAAGTGATATATCATTGTTAAAGATGAGACCCATGTTAAATAATTCAGTAGCACTTTATTTTATAACTCACAATGCATTATTTAAAAGTAGCTATATTTAGACAGACAACTCCCATTTAGTTTAAGGGTGTTGTATGTTTGCTGTTGTAGTAGTTGGTGATCAGTGGTTACATGAAACCACTAGAGCAAGGAACATCAGGGAGCTGCTCTTTTGCCCAGCTAGTCCCTTTCATTCAAATTAGATTTGTTAAGCTTCACTTACTTGGTGGATGTGTTTGTAAGCTAAGGTTTTAATTAAATGGATTGGGTTTGTCTTACATCTAAGAATAGACTTTTGAAAGAGCCCAAAGCATGTATATTACATTTATCATTGATGCTTGTAGGCCATTTAGGACTGCTATTTTTCTCCAGAGGTTGCTTATTTACTTACTTGAAGCATTTCAGCGACATGGTATTGATTCCTTAGCTCAGAACCATACCCAAAAGTCTCTGCCGGTAATTGTTTTTATTTTACTTAAGGAAGATGTTATTTTTAGATGTTTTAGTACAGTTGATCATTTGTGAAAGCTACCATATGGTGATACTTTGCAGACAGAATCACTCAGGAGTGGATTTTTTTAATGTGTATATAACATGATTTAGGAAATATGTGTACAAGGACAAACCCCTTTCATGAGCACAAACAGAAGCCTAAAAACTTCTAACATCTATAGTTCTCAAAGGGAGTTTTTACTCTTTGCTCTTCCTAAATAAAAAGCAATTAATTATTTAGCTGAGTGAAGGGGTTGAATAAGAGAATGAGAAGATGAAAAGCAATAGTACTGTATTGGCAGATGTAATTACACCAAAGTTTATTGCTTGTTTGTGATATGCTAATGATTGGTTCACTGTTCTGTTTAGAAGACTGTTTTGTCCGGTTTTGCCATAGCTTACCCACACTGGCAAACTGTTAACTTTATTTCAGTGGAACTACTTTTACAGTCAATTGCTAAGAAAAACGGATTGGTGATATGGCTGGACATAATTGTAGCTTCTGTTATGAGTATTAGTTTTAGTTTATGCATATCTGTCCCTTAAATTTTTAGAATACTTTAAAGCATATCTGTGTTGAAGTGTGGCCATTGTTAATTACCCCAAACAGAAAACTTGAAGATCAACATGTGTTGGTGTCTGCCAACTTGAGGAGGGAAGGAGTAGTGGTGTAAAGGACTAAGGGACTATTCTTTAGGCCAACATGTTGTTTGTACTAGGAACTGTTTGCTAAAGTCCCATACTTGGCTGTAGAGTGGCACTGTAGCAGTAGGTACCTTTAGGGAAATCAGGACCAAAACTGATTAGGAATTCTGTGAGATTAAAGCCAGCCTCTTTAAATGTCATCCTGGAAGCTTTTGCATCTGTGGAGTTTGTATGTGTTCCATGAAGGAAACACTAGTGAATAAATAGGTAACAGGTACCCTGTGAAGTTTGAGCACTTTTGAGCCAAACTCCCTAATGGAAACAACTCTTGGTTTTGTAATGTCTGCTCATCTTTCCCCGTCATTTTGGGAGACCTGAATATTTAGTACATAAAACATGTCTCGGTAAAAAAAAAAAAAAATTCTGTTTTTTTGAGAACTTTAGAAAACTGTAGTGAGACAGTTTTGAAGTAATGTATATGATGATACTGGGTTACAAGCAGGGTTACATTGGAGATTGAAGTAATGGAAAGTTCTCCATGTGTGTGTTAAATTTGGCTTCTTCGTTTTTAAAGATGCTGGTTAAGACAGGCAGAGTCAGTGCCTTCCTTAAACAGATGACTTCAGTTCTTGGGTCTACAGCCTGAAAACTGCCTGTCATCAGCTGGCTTCTCGTTGCTTTAAAGTTAATCACTGTAGTGCAAAGCACATTCCTTAAAAAGATGGCCTTGCTTCAGTTCTTTATAGCAGGAACATGTCAAGAAGGGAAGGTTCAAATTAGAGCTCACACTTTTTCTCTTTGAATTCTTCTCACCTTGAGGATCAGCACAAGATTAATAAATGAAACAATCCCTGGATACTTGGAAGTATAGTTGTCAGATGAGCACAGTTACAGTTCCCACTCTCGTCTTGAGTACTCTGCAAAAAACTGCATACGAAGAGTAGCACTTTTATCACTGACCTATCTTCCTATTTTAATGGCTCCATGTCCAGTTAATGCAAAAGCTCTGTTGGATATATGTTCTGCTCTCAAATCTGCCTTGAGTATCTGGCCTGTTTATTTTTGTATGAAGCAGACATTCTGGAGCAGAAAGTATAACTTAGGAAATGCAAGAAAATGTGGTGTATTGAGTAAGATAAATACACTTGTAAGGTATGTGGGACAAAACTTTCTTCCTCTCCTTCACCCCCAGTGGTTTTTGTTAGTAATGAAATTGCTGTAACACGGGAGATGTTCAGAAGCATGACTCTGTTATATTTAGTGGAGATAATATAGTGTTTAGTTAAATGGCAGGAGTTGTTACTTGAATTTTCTTACCTGAGTTATTAATATATTTTTTTGAGATCTTAAATCATTATAGAGTAATAAAAGTAAATTAATTAAATTCCCCACTGTGGTTTTATTTGCCTTAACACCAGCCATTTAGGAACTGAGCCTTCAAAAAGTTTCTAACCTTTTCCATATGGTGACATTTGACAGTGCCAAGTCCCAGCAGTCACTTCCTGTTTGTTTCTCATATACATTTCTCTCAGTTTACCATAGCTTGTTAATTCACCTAAATGTAAAGTGCTGTGAGCGATACCAGTGTTCAAATACGTGAGCATCATTCTTTGCAATGTAATCTGCTTTTCTTCATTTTAATGGTTCCCAATTTACTCAACTAAGTAGTGGTTCATTCCTTTCTGGTTAAGGAAACATGATTTTTTTTATGCACCAGAAGTTCTCAGGAAAATGCCATGGTAGCAAAGTTTACCCCAGTGGAGATCCTTTATATGCATTAGGATTGTGTGACTCTGCACAGCTTCAAAATGCACTGTAATTTGTAATGTATTCTGCAACTGCAGTAATATGAATAGTGTCACTAGTGAGGAAGTGCACAGCAATTGTCCTCAAGTTCTTGGCACCTGGTAGTGTTCACAGAACAGACTGAAGGGTGCTGCAGGATATCTGTCTTCAGTATTCGTATTTTCCATAATTTTCATTCTGCAATTAAATTGAGGTACTGTATATCTATCCTTAGTAAAATATCTCAGCAACTTTTTTTTTTCCCACAACTGCTGTAAAATCTGGCAAATTTGTTTCTCTCACCACATCCCAGGGACTTTAACCTATTTTTAAAGTGAAATATTCATTAATGTGTATTCCTGATACATGCAACGCGCAAATGTATGCACAGTGCAATATATTTAAGTTTTCATATGGATATATATATATATATATATATTATTCTGTTCTAGAGTATGCCTGGACAAAGCAAAACAGTTTTTAGCATTAAATGGTGTGCAATATTTGTTGCTTCTCATTATTGCTGTGTGTCTACATAAACTTTCAAAATAGAGTCCATTAAAAGAAAATATTAGTCAAAGACATGATAGTTTGGGGAAGTTAAAAATGACTGAACACACTATGTAGAAGTAAGCAGGGTTAGAATGGAAAGAGTTACACTATTTAAGGCACAGTGGTCATTACCACTCCAAATTCTGACACATGTTTGTATAAAACTGAAATGAAATCTGCTAAGGCATTTTAGTGATGCATGTATTGGCAAAGCTTAAATTGCTAGCTAAGTACCAGAAAGGAGGAGCTTGTAACAGTTTTCAGTAGGTATTTGTAAACGGGTCTTCAAAGAATGTTGCTTTTGGGGTTGTTTTTTTTTTTGTTGTTTTTTCTGTGTTTTTCTTTTCTTTTTCTGGAATCTTTGAAGTATTAGTGCTATTTTTTACTGTGAGATAACATGAATTACCCTTTTTTTTTCACCCCCCCAGGCAGCTGGCTGAGCTGTGAAGGTGGAAAAAAGATAATCATCTTTAATACAAGATTTCGATTATTTATGTTTTATTCCAAGGAGCTGGAGAATGCTTTTCTGCAAAAAAGATTGGGTGAAACACTGAGTTTATTTTGTAGTTTAAGGAGAATTTCTGTTTTTTAAGAAGCAAAATAAGAGACTTATTCAAAAATAAATGACAACTGGGAATCCCTTTCTCAGATGCCTTATCTTGTGGACTTCATATGCAGAGTACTGGAGACACAGAACAGCCATGACAGAGCTCAAGGAAGGGCAATTCTATAGCCGGGTCTTTATCCATGTAAGGCTATATAGATCATTTACAAACATTTTGAATTGTTTCCAGCGGTTACGTCAGAATGCAGGATGCAACACTGTTGTATGACTGCTGTATGACTACTGGATGACTAGCTGGCCTAGCCAAATGAGTTTGGGTATCTAAAGCAGAATACCTAGAATTACAGTGGTTTTGTATTTGAAGTAGTGTTTAAAAGAACAGTCTGTCTGGCTATCACAAAGCTCTTTTCTGGAGTGAAGTGTTGAAATTCTCTTGACTAGCTGAAGACAATAAAAGGCAGTTTAGACCAATGTTCTTGCTCAGGAACACTCCAACAGGCTATATATTTATTTCTTTTAAGACAATGTTCCTCTCATTTTCTTTGAACTCTGACTAGCCATGCTTCTGGTAAGGGATCTATAGAAGAACATATATAGTTTGTAGACCTCAAAATCTTAGCAAAGCAAGACGGTAGTGTGTGGATTCATTGATGCACAGAATGTGGATCTTTGGTTATAAAAGAATGCTCTGTAGTCATGCTGTTTTGGTTGTTTTCCTCTGACAGGGATAATTAAGACATAGTTTGATGTCTTGTGAGAGTACTTCAGTAGCTTACTTGCAAAGGAACCACAAGACCAGTATTTTGTTCTGGTTGGCCGTTAAATTAGTGAGATTTTTTTATTATTATTTCTAAAGTAGGGGGAAGTGATGTCAACAACTTCTTAAAGTTGTTGACAGCATGGCTAGTTTTGTTTGGTGTTTTTTCAGTCTGATACTTTGGTATCTGAACTTTGTCTTTATTAAGAGAGAGAACTCTTTCTTTCACCTTTGTATTTGCCACCTTTTTACATTGCTGTTCTATCCTTTCCCCTCTGGCCTTGAAAAAATCAGTTGCGTTTTCTAAAATCTTCTTTTAAAAACTTAAGAACAAGCTACTAAATACGTGCAGTAACCATAGCTGTATACTACTAAATTCAAGCCATGACTCTCAATTTGTTAACAATGGCAAAAAAAAAAAAAAAAAAAGGTGCCTGGCTTGGGGGCATCCATGGATTATATTCTCCATATCATACTGAAAAGAAGCCTCATTCTTTCTTAATGTAAACACTGCATTTATCACTGCAAACAAGCTTAATGCTGACCCAAAAGAAATATTATTTCATTGATATGCTAAAAATAAGACCACTACCATTAGATGCTATTTAAAATGAATTAAGAGATTTATTCTAGTACAACATTAATGCACCTACTGAAACCCTTCAGTTGCCCTGTACACTTCTATGTGACTAATTACTTCTTAAAGTTAAGCTGGTGCTTAAGTGCTCATCAGATGTGGGTCATAAAAATTTTGTATATAAAGTCAAATCATAGTTAACTTAAAAAACTTTTACCGTGTAGGAATTATCATGATATATTGCACAATTAAGAAGAAAGAGCAAAAAAACTATTTTTCTAGTTAAGTTTTTTGTCTGAATAGTATCTCTGTTTAGGAATATTTCACCACTTAGATACTGAAAGCACATTAACAAAACCTGAGCTTGTACTCTTGGGAGAGTTAGCATTATTGTAATGAATTCAGCAAGCTTTTACATTTGATGAGAATTTATTTGTTTATTAGATGGGCAGCATGAGATTTATGATGATCTGGACAATTAATTTCCTTGCCTTTAAGCGCTTGGGGTTTGCAAATTGTGTGAGATTGCACTACTTTATTGTCACTTAGCAACCTGAGTAGGGTTTTGAAACTGAGTAGTAGCCTGTGGGTGGCAAGTCTCCCTATATATTTTCTGGGTGGGAAGCAACAGGAGCCCCTCTGTGGGCAGCCACCCACAGGAGGATGTGTCCAGCACTTTCCAGGGTCTTTCTAGATGTGCTCGCCGAGGAGAACTGGCTGTGCCCTCAGTGTCATTTTGCACTTCTGGCATAGTTCCATGCTGGGAAGATCTGCTGAGGTTTTTCATGCCTGCAGAGATTTAAGTGGTTCTAAAGGACTGTCATGCTGCTCTGGTCAGTTACGTCCTGTTGTGTGGTTGCTTAAATTTAGTAACTGAGTTTGAACGGCTTCAGTTTGACTGCTGGTAGTCCTTACTGCTACTGTGATCCTCTGGAGTGAGAAGAAGGTCAGTGGCTTCTCTGCTTGTAAGAAGGGTGGCTTGCTCTGGCTCAGCCAAGGATGTTGGAAAGGATCAGCATGGCTATCCAGCAGGCCCAGATGCCGTCAGGCAGAGACTTCTTTCCTCCCTGTGCACACTCTCTGTTGACCGTGAGGATGGGCACATACTTCTGTGTTTGTTTTAACGCTCCCATAGAGACATCTTGCTTTGTGTTCTCTCCCTCCTTTCCTGCCTGCTGCTGTCATGGTTTCTTCAGGAATTTGAACAGAGAAGGGGTGACATCCCTTTTCCTTTTAGTCTATGCCTCTGCAAGATTTCTCCCAATAGTTCCCATAAGGAGAGTAACTGCCAAAGACCATGAAGTTTGTTGGGCGTGGAGTCTTGGAGAGGGTGCAGATATATGAGTTTGCTTCTTTTAATAGTTTCACCCTTCACTGCCTCCCCTCCAGTGGTACTGATCAATCCTGGGAGCAGATGGTTCACTGTGGAGCTACTGACTTGAAAATTAATACACCCTTTTTGCTGATTTTTCAGCTATTGTCGTTTGTTGCCTGAAGCATCAGGGAGTTTCACATGAGTTACTCTCTAGACAAACATTGATTGGCCTCAGCCTCAGAGATCTATTAAAGTGAATAAAAGAGAACACAAAGGGTAAAAGGAGGTTTGTGAGTCAAGGATCTGAAAGAACATGCTGGTCTTCACGGTGTAAACAGGTTTTTTTTAAAATTGTATATAATGATAGATTTATAATATGTGGATTCTGCTTGGGATGAATGCAGAGGGGATGTTGATCTGTAATGGGGAGCTAGTGTGATTTACTTGGGCGTGAGATGAAGAACCAATGTTTCTGATTAAATCTAAACTTTCAAGTAAGCAAAAAATATTTTCCCCTTTTGCACAGCTTTCCATTACAGACAAAACCAGGAATAACTTTTAGAACCATCTATCTGATGTTAAATTTGATTTTCTTTCCCTTGAGTGAAGTTGTTCAAGCAAACCTTTGTATAACCTAGAAGTTTGCATTATGAGGGTTTTACAGGCGGAAACCAGAATTTAGGAAAAGCTCTTCATGTAGCTCAGTTGACTGCATCTAGGATTTTTTGTAGGTTTGTTTGTTTGTTTTTTAAAATTTGGTTATAAATGAATGTTGGGCTAATAAACATGATTCTGTGGTGCTTCTGGAAGCAAAGGAAGACCTTTTACCTGTACAGAGTCCACTGGTTAACATTTTGTAGAGAGAACATTTTGATCAAAATGTGCCTCAAAACTATGTGCAGGTAAGGTAACATTTATACCTGAGATGGTTTGCTGCTTAGGCTGGTGGTCTCCAACACTCCCTGATCCACTGGCAAATAATCTTTCAGAAATTAAAGGCAGGTTACACAACTTAAGGTCTGTGTGTGTATCCTGTCTACTAGATGACAAGTTTTTCCCTTGCCCAACTTGGTAATTCTATAAAAGGCATTAAAAAATCCTTCAGACTTCAGAGAGTTGTCAGGTTTCTATCTGTGCTGCTGATGCTGCATTGTAAGACTCTGTTCTGCTGCTTCTTCAGCATTTCAAAGGAATTGAAGATACTAGTAAGCACAGAACTTCTGACGAGCTCCTGTCAAAAGCAAGCTATTAAATCTGCTGGCAATGTCAAGCTGTTTAAAGACCTGTCAGTGCTTTTGTGTATTATCTCATGTTACCTGCTGTTGCCAGGTAAATGCAACTGCAGTGAATAGCTTTAAAAAAAAACCCATAATTTTTATTCCAGCTTCTTTCTTTCAGCTTTGCATTTTTCCACAGTTGTGATCATATGTGTACTTCAGATGATCTTCTTGCATAGAGAACAGTATTTAGAGCCCATTAGTTCTGTGCGTGTGCATGCAAACCAATACTTTATATTTTTTTGCTTACACTCTTTAGGGTAAAAAAACCAAGGAATATTTTTTTTTCATATGGTTGTTGTGTGCACCATTGAGGAGGAGATAAAAGGCATTAACATCATGGATTCTACTCCTTCATCAGCCAGGGATCTGCTGCCAACAGTTTTACAAAAGGTTCATATTTCAAATTACCCTCTGAGATTTTGATAAATCTGCGTCCCTGAGAGGTTGTCTCACAGTGAGGTGTTGGAAATGACAGGGAAATCATATATTTTTCTATTTGAGTAAAAAGAAATAAAAATAAGTCATAGCCAGGGCAAGAGGAATATGAGCTTCTGCTGAATTTTCTTACAGATGATTATACCTGTTCTTTGAAATATACCCCAAGGTTATTTGTAGCTGATCTACAGTTTAAATTACTGTGTGTAGGTGTGAGAGGTTATAGAAAGGGACTTTTTACAGAAAGAAATATTTATGAATGTTACAGGATCATAATAGTAATCTGGGTTGGAAGACATTTTGAGAGGTCATCTGTCCCACCCCCATGCTCAGAGCTCATGCTCAAGGACATTTTAAGGCAACATTTGGTTGCCCAGAGCCGTGTCTCTGAATGTCTTAAAGAGAGATAGAATGTGGTTCCTGATTTATTACAAATTAGGTATTCTCTCTTCCTTTTACACAACTGTTGAGGATAACCTGTGTCTGCTGAGGAAGATTTGTCAGTATTTAAAGGCCTGATTAAATACCTTTAGGAGCAAAAAAAAAAAAAAAACACCAAAACCCAACAAACACCCCCACACCCCCTCCCCCCGAGAAAACTCACCACCAAAACAACTTTAAGAAAGGTCTTAAAAAAGGAAAGTGCCTTTCTTCTCCCCTCCCATACCTCATAACATGGGGCAGGAGTGATGTAGTTCCTGTCTATTTATAGATTCAGTAATGAGCCAGTGTACACTTATTACACCTAATTAGGAGTATTCTAAATAACTTGTTGTTTGCATTACAGGTTATGATTGCAGATCAGTGGCATGGAATTATGTCATGTGTTATCAAGGTCTAAAGTCTTTCTCCTCTCTCTAAATTAAACCTCCCTGTCCTGATTGCTTTTTTTTGAAAAGTCTCCCTACTATAACTGTGATTTATTTGCTGTGAGACTGTTTGTATGCTGATTTAGTTAATATTTGAAAGCTAGATTTTGAAGAGGGACTCAGGGCTTGGGAAAGCTGGGATGTGCTGTTAAAGGAAATTGCAAGAATTTAAAAAAGTACCCCCTTTTATTTTTTTATTTGTTTATTTCTGGTGTCATTCTGTATCACATTTGATGACATAGGATTTGACGAAGATGCAGTTCATCAAGATGCAGTTGAGGGTGCCTGGATAGTGCTACATCATTTTCACCATTCTTCCAACATCACTGGGTCTGACCGTGGAGGTGGATATTCACCTCTTGGAGGTGGTGACAAATGACTTGGAAGTCATGAGTATGGTACATAAAAAGACCCAAATAAATGCATCAATGAAATGCGTGACACTGGGACTTGATAAAATGTAAGCTTGTTGAATTCTTGGCCATTCATATTCTGGTTTTATGCTTTTAATGCTTTCCCTCTGATAAGTTGTTTATCACGGAAATGATTATCAAGCTTTTCAAACTGTGTAGTTTAGCTGATAGACTATGTCCTTTGTTTGAGTCCAAGCTTCATCTTTCATTTTATTTGACCTTTGACCACATAAACTTTGTCAGTTGTTGCTAACACCACTTGTCAGTTTTACCACAGCATATGATGATGGAGAAATAGTGATTCCAGCTCTTCTCCCCAAGGAGTTAAGCAATACTAAACCTCTGATTCTTGGTGTGTGCAGAATTTTGTCATGTACGGATAAGCACTTCTGTGTTTTTCTTTCATTGGAGAGATATGTAAAAAGAAATTTATAGTAAGCTATATGACAAAAAAATGCAGTATCCACAGGAAAAAAAAGATAGCTGGTAGCAATGAATTTTGCTTGAAAAATTTCATCAATGATTAGGGCCTAAAAATGTATGCAATGTTGTATTAGAAACACGTCTAAAAGAACTTCTGTTCTTTAAGTAGTACACAGTGTATAAAATTATTATACATCTTGATAGTTACAAATAAGGAAAAATGTTCTGACACCTAAGGTTTAACGGTGGCTTTTGTTTTAATTGCTAAATTACCTTATTCTGAGATTGAAAGTTTGACAATCACTAGCAGTATCTTATAATAGACTTAGTTTTTCTGTTCTTTAGAGCCTCCTAAATTTCACTGAATTTGCACTTAATTTTTACTCTAGGGAATGCAGGTTAAAGGGGGGATTCCTATGCATGCTATCTGAAAATTGCTTATTCTCAGTTTTAACAGACATGCTATGATGTTCTTAATCAATAAAAATAAAATTATGTCCTTTTATATATCAGCAACAAAATGAATTCTAAACTGAAACAAGAATGTGCTCTTGCATGTTTTATTGCTCAGAGTTAATATATAGTGAAAGCTCATTTGAGAGTATTCAAGAATAAACACTGCTCATCACTGCAGTCTCTTGGCAACCTGTGCTGGGTTCATTGCATATAGGCAAGCAGCTGCCTGAGCATTGGTGGGAGGTTATCTTTGTTATTTTCACAAGTTGCATAGAGGAGAGTTTGATTTGAAGTGTCAGCATCCTGGGATTTGAACAATGGGGATAGATATGCTTAATGTTCCTAAAAGCTTCAATGTAAAAGAGTGCAGGATGCAAAGGGCACTCTGCACATTTCATCAGTGCAGTTGAAATGGAATTTAATGTGTGGAACAGCTTCCTTTTGAAGGTAGATCAAAGCAGAGGCAGAGCATTGTTTGCAAACAAGAAAATAATTTAAGAACAGATTTTTTGGGGCAATGTCTTGGAGTCCTAGAAGTACACATCCCAGTGAATGCTTAACTTGACTGTCTGTCTCAGTGGCCTCTAAGTCTTTTGTTTGGGCCTTGACATGGCCATAATGTTGCCAATGAACAGGACTGTTCTCACAGCTTCTGAGGGTGTCTTTGTGTGTCATCACAGCCAACAGAAGCTTAAGTGAAGGCTTAGTGAAGGAGAGGGTGTTCAGTGCATCAGCAGCAAGGAGGGATGTAGTACTTAAATCACTGGTGTGTAAGCTCCTGCTTCAGACAGAGAACCAGACACAGAAATAAGGAGTGTCTGTGGAGTAGAAGTAAGAGTGAGAAGTGAGATTTTAGTGCTTTGTGCAGAGTTCTTAGTGTGCACTTAACCTGTGTTCATAGTAAGCAGATCACACTGCAAAATTTTATAGCAAATAAGAAGCAGGATTTAAGTGCCTGTAGATTCTGCTGATTGCTGCACATGTGTACCGAGAAATGCCATGGGGCAGCTTGCTCAGGAAAATGACCTGTGGGAGTTCAATGTCCAGCTCCGTATCAGGTATTGCCTGTTGTAAAGGTTTTGTGACAGCTTTTCTCCGGGAAGAGAGGTGCTTACAGGACAGGGTTTATTCTGGGGGTGGATCTTAAAAGGGACAATATTGCCTTGAGGGCAGTGTTTGCTCTCTGAAATTCTTCTTTCTTTTTCTGCAATCTGTAGCTTCTGAGGCATTCCTTGTTTGTTTTCCTTGTTCTCTTCAGGTGGGTCTCTTGCATGAATTTAGTATATTTCTAATAGCTGCTGTTGGAGGCCGAATGATAAAACATGACTGCTTATCTTAAAAATCCAGCTACCCCTTTCCATCTGTTGGGAGTGAAATGATGATGTTCCAAGCTTTATATGCATTTTGAGGATAAGAACATATTTTGATTTTAAAACATTTATTACCCTAATCATTTGCTACACAAACAGGGAAGGTGTAGTAGTCTGGTGGGACCTGCCATGAGTGAGCTGTTTGAAGCTGTTTTCTGTTCTTGTGCCTTTTCTTTTCTAAAACAACTGAATAGCTTCAAAGGGCTTGTATTGCAGTGAACATCAGGGTAGGGTGCTGGGCCACAGTGATGATCAGATATGGCAGAACACCAATCAACAGCTGTTTTCTTGCCTGGAATGAATGTCATGACCTTTGGTGAAAGGAGAGTGTAGGAATCTGTGCTCGGGCAGAATCTGTGCTCTGCCTGCTCATCGAAAGGAGGAGCTCTCTTCCAACTTTGGCAGAACAACCAGCCTTTTTGGGGTGTAAGTGGATGCTCTCACCTTTCTTTTTACAGCATGTACTTCAGAACTACTTTTCCAGTAAAACTGTGCCTCTGCATGTGGTGGTGGTGGTGATGATGATTATTTTTATTGCATCATGCTTTACCACTTCAGCTGATAATGTCAAGGAGGTGTCTCTCTGGAGGAGAGCAGTGGCACAGTGAGGTGCCCTTGGCAGCCCTAAATGAACTGCTTGCCTTCTGGATCAAGTGCAGCCCTCTTGGGCTTTGTTCCTAACAGAGCTAATTAGTTGGGGTATTACGTCATGCTAAAGCAGTTATCTTGCTTCCAGTTCCAACGTGCTTCATTTCACGATAGCTCACATATCTCTGCAAAATACAGCATTGTATTGTTCAGGCCAGTCCCAAAATACTTAGGAGGAGAGATTTATAATTGGGTGGTCAGTTCTGCTTCCTTATTTCTTTGGTCTTTGCACAGTGGTGAATTAGCTCCTCATTTTGGGGGGATTTCTTCTACACTGCTTTCAGGCCTGTTTTCTACTCCTCCTCTTTTTTTTGTTTATGTCACAACCAAACTCACCTTTCTGCATCCTAATCAGCCCTTGGTGTTTTGCTCCCTCATTCAAAGTAATGATTGCCCTAGGAGTACTCTGCCTTCCCTTCTCTCTATGCTTGTTTAGGAGTGTGGTAACTGAAAGATTACATGAGGAGAGAGAGGGTATTGTGTACTTCCACTTAACCAGGAGAGGAGAATCCAAAGCTTAACGTGTTCTGTGTAGCAACAGTATTTGCCTTTTACTGCTTGCATGGTACCATGAAGTACCACTAAGCAATGTGCAGCAACACCACAGAAGCATCCTGGTAATCAGCTTACTTCATTCAGGATCTGAGATCAGTAGAAGTGGGAAAAGGCGGGGGGTTGGACCTAGATAACCCTTAAGGTCCCTTCCAACTCAAGCAGTTCTAGGACTCTGTGATTCAATGAAGAACTGTCTCCTGTTTCCACCCTCTTCATTTTTTTGTAACATGTGTCTCCAGTAAAGAGTTAGTGTAAAGCTCAAGCAGAAGTAGATTCAAAGTGCCCTAGTCCAAGTAGAAACGCTGACACTTTGAGATGGTCTAATCAGGATCAGAATTTCCCTGGTACAGAATTTTCCAGTGTGTGTTTGTTGCCTTTTTTATTTGTTTGTTTTGTTTTTAATTGTCCGTTGACCTAAGAAGTACAGTTATTGTAGCTAACAATACTGTTATAACACACAGTGACAAAATCCAGATAACTCGAAATTGGGCTGACACTTGATCCTTTACTCACACTATTGTTCCATAATATTTTTTCCTCCATGACATCATGAACTATGAAAGTGCCAACATTTTTTTTTAACTGCTTAGCATTTTCTTCCTTCATGCTATAACCTTTATGTTAGAAAATATATTTTTTCCTTTTTCTCTTTAAATTTAAAAAAAAATTTAGTGTACATTTCAAGAGGAATCTGGTGGCCATATGAGACTATTTAACATCTGTGGTGCTTTACCACCACATATTCCAAGCAGTTGTCACATACATTTATCTGCAGGGGTACAATGACATTTTTCTCAGCAGCTGTATCCATGACAACAGCTGGGAAGGTCCATGCCTCCCCTTTAGTTTTCAGAAGAAAGTGAGTTTTTACCTTCTAATGAAAGGCCCAGAAGCAAAAGCTGTGTGTTATCATGGCATATTGTTTTCAGTCATTCAATAATGACCACTCCTAAGTGTTTTAGTATCAAGAAGTACAGAGAGAAGAGCAAGTGTCTGTTTCATGACCTGCTATAACCAAGGAGGAATTGTGGGAGTATTTGAAAAACGAGGGTACTCAGGAAGTTTATTTTATTTTCAGTATGGAAATCTGTACAAGGTATGTAATTTAAACACTTATGATCAGAGATATGCAGAAGAGTGTATCATTTTGAAAGGCATTTTTGTAGCACAACAGAATTGCTCTCCCTGTGTGCCTAACAATCAAAGTTGCTCCCGAGTAGTGCACTGTCTGTCTGTCAATGTCATCTTTAAATCCAGTGAACAGTATGTAAAGTAGTACAGAAGTAGTAGTTGGGTCAGCTCTTCAAGAACACTCAGCATCCAGCAAATCCAAAGTGACTTATTTGCATACCTAAATGGGACTTGTTGGTGCTGAATGCTCTTGAAAATTTGAGCAGTCTGTTATCGTGAACAGAGCAGAAGATGGAAAATAAAACAAGTAACTATTTTGCCTTAAACAGAAATCTGAGTTCAAGGACAAGGCTAATATTCACATCCTGCTAATATATGGGCTGCCAAAAAGCAGTAATTTCTTAGGAGATGAGATTATGATCGCTGTGAAAATGAAGGTATAAGACTTATTGCTTTGGGAGACTTAACATCCATTTTGACTTTTGACAGCTCTTCATGGTGTCAAAGAATAGTGTACTTTGTAGGCTGTTCTCACAAGTAGTTTCTGGACCTCCAAGAGCCAACTTATACCAGATTTTCAGATCACTTATTGCTTTAGGAAACAAGAAACACTATGACAGATGGTAGAAGTATTTAAGTTGATTTATTCATAGTTACCTGTACAAATACTGTCTATTTTTCCTCACATGAATGAGAGTGTGGGAAGCAGGATAGAAGACAGCTTGCTTCCTGTTTTTTGCATCTTGCTTCCTGGTGAGGAGTGGGGAGGGGAAGGGGAATGGGTATCTTTAATTTTTGGTAAATTGCAGGAGAACAGGGAAGCCATAGAAATGATGGAAAGAGAGAGAATGGCTTCTGAAGACATGTTCAATTGAGGAAAGCCCTGAGAATTGCCAATGACAAAGTGATTTACCCTTACCTCTTTTTAGGTAGCTAGAGAGAGGTTTGCATGCAAAGCTTTTAAATGTTTCACTTGGTAATTCTTAATTTTCCCTATTTATCGGTTTATTATACATTATAATGAAGTGTTATTTCCAGGGTTCAGAGTTGTTTTGTGCCTTTTGCTATGTTCACCTGGAGGAAAAGGAAGTGGAGGCTGGCTGGCTAATGGTTCTGTTATGCCACCAAACCTCAGTTCATGACTGTTTAGGCTAAGATCAAAAGCTTTTCCATTCCCAGGCAAGAAGAAGAAGAAGCAGCTATGACAAACTCAGGAATCCCAAAGGACAACCTAGATCCTCCCCTCGAGAGAAATCGTTCCCCAAAAGAGAGAACAGGATGTCTGGAGGGGCTGTTATAAAGCCATTACATGGAAAATCTGTCTGTTTGCCCATCAGGGCATACACAAGCTTGGCTTATCTGACGATTTGTGAGAGAAGTTGGAGGCAAGGTAGAAGCCCTTGGGAAGGGGAGAGAGAGCCAGATTTACATGGCTTTTGGAGTGGAATAAAGAGAAGTCTTTTCTACCTCATTATGAAGCTTCTGAACTGTTCCATGAGAGGAAGATCAAAAGACTTCTTGCTGGAAAGGATGTTGGGATGATGTCTGTTTTGTTTTGAGCTCCCAGACTACCAGCAAAAGACCGCTGTAGATCTGCCCCAGTGATTCAAACCCCAAACCCTTAATTTTTTTTTGTGAACAGCTTCTTGTGAATTTTAGTGGATGAAGTAAATGGAAGTTCTTAATTTTGGCAAATTCATAGGTGTGATAGAGAATATGACCCTCTTATCCTTGAAGGAAATGAAGAAAACCTTGGAAACCAATTAATTGGAAAAGCAATTAAAAAGAGATCACTTCTGTTGCATGAGCATAGTTGCCTTTAAGAGAATTTTGATTTTGCAAACAAAAGTGGCAGGGTAAGAACTGGCTGTCCTTTTTGAAATCTCAGTTGCTTGAGTAGTTTATTACTGTGGGCCTTGTGAAATGTCCCTAGTCTTGGTTATGTGTCCACAGACAGCTTCTATTGGAAGTGTTTAACCAGAAGAAATGTATGTACAGTAAGTGTCCATGAGTTTTCAGTAAGATGACCCCAGAGAATGACCTTTGGACGCAGCACGTTGGCTGGGCATCTGCCAGGCATTTAAAGTTCCTCTCTGTTTCTCAGCTATGAGTGGCATGGCTGGAGGGGTCAGCTTCCCTTTTCTGGGGGGAACTGACAGGCAGCACCTGCTACAGTGAGTCAGCAGGGCTGGACTGCCATTGGCCGTGGCATTCCCACACCTGTCAGGAGCGGGTGCCAGCCAACCTTTGACAGTGTCAAAGAAAATAATGATTCAAGAACAGTGGCACACTTTGCAGTTGGTATTTTACTGCTGTGCCCTGAGTTAGTGCCCCAGGAATCTCCTCCCATCCCTGTTATTGGGAGCGCTGTGCTTGCTTCTGTCCCACAGCTTTTTTCTTTCAGCTTCTACATGTCACATCATTGCATTGCGAATGATGTTTGGTTTATGCTGAATGCATACCTGATGGAACTACTCATTTGAGTTCTTGGTCTCTATGCCAATAAACAATATACCTTGGCAGCGCCCGGCATTTTTTCCCAGTGAATGTGTCAATGGTTTCAGGGACTGGATGGCAGTAAAAACTCATGGATGACCTTGAAATAGGTATATTTTTAATGATCACTCCATTTCATTGGTTTTTTGAATTTTTTTTTTTTTTTTTACTTTGTAGCTTTTTGTCCAACAAATTTACCAAAGCCAGAACCCTACTTTTCTGAGAAAAAACTGTATGGAGCCATAATTCAGCAGTTCAATGAACTTCTTGGTTTCAAATCTCAATATTACTTCAGTGAATCAATTTATCAAGAGAACAGGCTATTTCACTAGAAAGATCTGAAAGAGGGATAATTAACTCTAGCTGGTTCTGTCTGTCTGTCTTTTGTCCAATGGAGTCTGGAAGCAACTTAATAGAATATAAAGTATTTAAAATTTCATTATCTAAAATTGCTTTCCTTAATTCCATTCACTTTACATGTTGTAACACTGAATTAGTATCTATTCTGTTCAGAGCTGCTAATGAACTACATTCTCTTTACCTGGTTACTCCTAGGCTTCTCTAATAAAGTAATGAACTTATAACCTTCAGAGCTGAGGTACAGCAGATGCATCTGGAAAGGTGTCTGGTGATAATAAACAAAGCAGATCGTCATCTGGTTTGTTACAGATAACAAACAGTGTAACAGTGGAAAAGAGTCTAAACTATGGGGTTTTTTTGGGGGTTTTCTTTGAGACAAAGGGAGTCTCTTTTTTGGTATATATAACTTTCCAGCTAAACGTTCTGCCACTTAGGTTCATGTTGTCCACATATCATGTCCATGCAACATTTATTAAGAAGCTTTTTTGAATAATTGCTTCATAAATGCAAATATTAATATGTCTTTCATTAGAGAAGTCATACTTTTTATAATGCTTTGCCTTCAAGAAATTGCTTTATGATGCAAATAAATATAGATAATATCTGTCATCTGAAATGCTTTTAACTATCTGTCTGAATATAAAAGCATAGTGCTTTTTGAGGTGAAAATAGATTGTCAGAAAAGCTATATGAAAAATTAATTAAAAAGCTATTTTGCTAAACCAAATTGTTTTACATAAAAGTTGTGCAATACATACAGCTAACATAAGGTAATACAGGGAAATGTAACTTTTGTGTTGTGAATGTGATTATCTCTTTTATAATCTCTAGAAGGAGTAGTTAAAATGGGATTAATGTCTCTTCATTTCACTGATACCAAGGTTAGTCGTCTACCTTGTTACCCACACTCCCTCTATAGCTAGTGGAAAGAAAACTGTGCTTCTCCAAAGCAGTTACTCTCATTTGCAACCCCCATCTTTTGGACTTCGCTTTTATTTTTCATCACTTTCTATTATCTGGCCAGATTTTACTTTCTTCAGTCAGTAATGGGACTTGCTAACATGGAGGCTGATGGATGTCAGGGATTTCTGTAGGATATTGCTCCTTCCTTTATCCCTCTTCACAGTAATTTAGTTTGGGTGTGTAGTAACCATTCATTCTCTTCTGCTGTAATGTGCATAACTGCTCCAAGTAGTTGGAGATGATCTGTTCCACTTCCAAAAGGGTGACAGGTTTGGTGCTCAGTAGGAAGGGAGCTACCAAGTCCTACCTAGCATTTAGGTCACCTCCTAAAATGCTGTATTAATTACCTTAGAAGAGCTGGTTAAATAAGAACCTGAATGAGGTAGCTGTGTGTTTGGATAGCAAGAGCAATTCAATCACAAATAACTTTCTGAATGCTCGCAGTCAGGTTTTCACTCCCTGTTCAAGGCAAATCTCACAGATCTAATCTTTGTCATGCCCTTTCTCGCTACAAAAAAAAAGACTTCTAATAGGGTAGTTCTACGAGTTTAAGACTGATGTGTAGAAGTACAGTGTCAAATATTTTGTGATTTATTTTGTTAATATCTTCATGGAAGGTATGAATAAAAATAGCATGGGAAAGGGAATTGTATTTTCATTTACTAAGTAGATCAGTGAATTGAATTTACACAAGACTTAGGAGCTCAGCTGACTTCTGCAGAGGCAAGCACTGTACATTAGGCATTAAAATTGTTGTTTGCAAAACAGGGAAAATACATCTTGTAAAGAACACCTGAGCCATTTTGCTTTCCTTATGTGTAAGTAAATAGATATGTGTAGAAAAGGCATGTTTAATGAGAACAAAGGCAAGTGACATTCCTTGGTGCTGGAATATAAATAACTGATTTTTCTTTATTAGAAGGTTGCACTAATCAACTCCTGGTTTAGACAAGAAAAGGTATGATTTTTTTTTCATACAGGCACTAGTTAAAAATGTTAATAGAAGCTTTTAGGGTTGTGGACAAGTTAAGGTGTTGTGTCAAGTGGTGGAGGTGACCTGGGAAGGCAGAGGGCTTTTGTTCAGTAAATATTACAGTATTTTCACTTCTTCGTGTTGCTTCCATGCTTTTTCATACCCATCCTACACTCCAGTGCATTTAGACTTCAGTCACTTGTGTCATTGCATCCACCCTCCTTTTTTCTTCCTATGTGTCATTATGCTCCCTTTTCTGTATTTTGAGTTCCCACCTGTGTCACTTGTGCCTTTCATATTTCAGTCCTTAAATCACCCATGGGATAGAGGTCATCCATTGCAAGGAGGCTTTTGTGGGAACATGAAAGGTGCTGGGAGGCAAGCAGAAATGCTTTCTCTTCTGTGTTTCATTTATTTTCTTCATAACCCCCCCCATCTCTTACCTGATCCCCTGGGCAGGCAGTGAGGAGGAGCAGGACTGGCTGCTCCCTCCTTCAACTCCTGGATGGTTCCATCTCATGTTTCCCTCCAGTCTGAACCACGCCAATGCTGATAAGAAATGCAGATGTTTAAAAATATCTCAAATAGCTGGAAATATTTGGAGTGTAGCTTTTTATTTACTCGTAGATGGAAATTCTCTTTTCCTTCAGAGTGTTGTGCTCATGGAACATCCCAAACTGGAAGCTCAAAGTATTGCTTTATATAGCAGCATTTCACTCTGCAGTTTAACCAATCGGGTGAATTCTTTCTATATTAGATTATGTGGGGAGTAATAAATCTGACTGAGGGCAGTGGCATATAAAAACCTTGAGAGGCAGAATAGCCACAGTACAAACTTGAAATCTTCTATTTTGCAGATTTGTGAGAAAACTCCTGGGAAATAAGAGTTAGACTAGACTTTTGGTTTTGTCGAAGACATAGTTCTAGAGAATCAGTGAAGCAGTAAGTATTGTAAGAGTATTAAGCTTGTTAACTCTTAGGTGTGTATCTGTAAAACCAGATTTCTCTATAAAGGCAAATGTGTCGTAGAATGATGGATTTTAACTGAGCTAATATCAGCAGCAACATATAAATTTAGTAAACTTGTGCAGTGAGCATAATTTCTTCTAAAACAGATGTGTTTTATAATCAGATGTGTTTTATGTGTTGGAGGAAATCACACTGATTTCAGTATTTCTGAGCTCTTCTGGTCTTATGTCTATTAATGCTTTATCTTTTGTTTCATTGTCATTTTTTATTATATTTTTGTATTGATCTACAGCTGTATGTCTTTCTCTGTGTAATACATGACATTATCTGTACCTGATTTACCCTAGGAATATGAAGTGGATATTTTGTTATTTGTGTAGCACCTGTCTTCTTACACTTCCTTTAATTGGAGATATATAAATGTTACTTACCTGAAACTATTTCACCCTCTTCCTCATAGTGTTTTCTTCTCAACTTTTCATACTCACCAACAGTAGCAAAGATCCAGAATATTGCTGTGCAGGAATCAAACTTACATCTTTGTGTTGCTGCTGGAGGTACAAAAATATTATCCTAGTTTTATTTTGATCCCAATTTTTATGACGATGAAAATGATTAGTGATGAATGTTTAGTATAAAACATTGCATCATGAGTTATTACAAGAGAAATGCTCCATGATGGCTGCCTTCATAATAATTTTCTTAATTATTCTGTCAATTAAAAAAAATACATTTTGGCAACAGCTAGATCATCAGCTTTCTCTTGAATCTTTTTACATAAAAGTCAGATACTTTAAATCTTACTTTACTGAAATAACTATGTACTTGACGTTGTTGGAACAGGTATTTAGAACCTGTCAAGTAGAGTATTATACTATGTTGCTGAATACTTACTGATGTGTACTAGTAGATAAATTGATAGTTTAAAATACTTTATTTTCAAAGCACAAAGAAGCAAGGTAAGTTGCCTGTTGAACACACAGCTGCATTCTTCTTTTACCTAAGTTACTCTTAAATGTGACTATTAAATGTCAATTCTTAGCATTGTATAGTATTAACCAATTAAATAGGTTTGGTTTATTGCTGTCTATTATTACGCAGATTCTGTCTGCATTGCTATGAAGCAGACATGTCCTCTGAATATTATCATCATCAAAAACATCTTCTTTAAATTATTCATTTCATTAAAGATTTCTAGTAAAAAACTGTAAAATAGCAAACATAAAATTAAATCAAATAAAAAAATTTCCCATCTCAGTCTTGACTAAATTTCCCATGTAAGTACTACAAGAAGTACTGTAAAAGTAAGAAGCCCATTTGGAATCAATGAAGTATCCCCACAGGAGCAGGAGAAGGTTATATTATTATATCTTGTTATGTAGTATCATATGGATGAACAGATAGACTTCCCAAAGATTAAGGCAGATTTAAGCATATGGGTTGTCTCTGTGTTGCTTACATGGTTATGGAAGATCCGCTTGCTAGGATGTAGAGTGAAAATGCTGGATAAGGAGACAAAGGGAAAACCTGAAATGAATCCATCAAAAAAGTGCACAAGTAAATGCATTGCATTGTTTGCAGAAGATTTTGGTTAATTCAGACTTGTGTCAAAGCCATGAAAATTATCAAGTTCCATTATACAATGGAGCTTTTCCTGGTCCTGTGTTTGATATGTCTGCCTTGCTAAAGAAGTTACTGCAGTGTAGTTAACTAATGAGGTTGCATGACTTGCTAATATGTTTGAAAATTCCATCTGTTTTTTCCTAATCTCAGCTTCACTGGAGAGCATATTTTATCAGAAAGCTTACAATTTTTCTGTGGTTTGGGCAGAGTTTTGCAAAACTGTTAGGAATTGCACTTTCCTCTGATTTCAAGTGAGGTTTTGCAAGTTCTTTTGTGTCTTCATTGCAATGGTTTTCACTCAAACTACTAGGATGGTGAAGCCATACTGATTCTATTAATTATTGGTATCTGCATTCAGGGTTGAATCATAGAATCATACAGTATTCTGAGTGGGAAGGGACTTACAAATTAATGCCTCCCATGGTGCTTTGTTTTGGTGTTTTTTGGTTTGTTTTCTTTAAATTTTATTTTATTCTGGTGTTGCCATTTACTTCTCTTAATTATGCTGGTGCAGTTTTATCGTTTTCTCTGTAAATGAGATCTTTGACATGATCTGGGATGAAAATAACTTAAGAATTATTATTATTTTTTTAAACTCAGTTATTTCATTCATCCAGGCTGAATCACCATAGCTGACAGAGGGGCGGAATACAGGTCAGTATATGGATGTTGGTGAATGGGAAGGAGAGGGTGAACATCTTTAGGCTGAGTTTGCATGCAGGAGCCAACCTGTTGTGCAACCAAGTTAAGTTTCCTACCTTGTCAAGAGAGAGAGGAAGATGCCTCTGAAGGCCTCCAGAGGGAGATCCTGTCCACCTCAGTTGAAGTGCCTTATGTTTAAATGGGATTCAGAGTAAAACTTATCGTATAATTCAGATTACCAGTAAATTCCATACCGGCTGCTGCAGCACCATCATTAAAAATGTCTAAAATTAAGTGGATTCATTTTCCATGAAAAAATCTATTTAAATTTCCAACTTATAATAACAATTTTTTTTTAACCTTATGATGCTAAATTTCACTCCTTAGTTCAGATATTCCTATTTATAAACATAAAACTCCACATCCCTAAATATATGTGAAACAGGGAATATGTTTTATTTTTCATCTGTGCTCTGTGTTGATATCCAGATTGCTATTTAAGGAAATACACTGTAAAGTAAGGCAAAACAGCTAAAAATAGGACCCACTAACTAATACATACTCATCCAAGTAGAACATGTGGAAAACTTCCGTTGAGCATGCTGGAGATTAATTTTACAAAAGAAAAAATTATGTTAAACTGGGGATAAACAGAGCCTTTTAACAGAGGAGGGGAGCGACGCCAGTCTATTAGTTTAAAACTAGCAAGGAAATGGGCAAAGGACGAGGGAGGTTTATGCAGCCTGTGTGGTGAACTTGATCTGGCTTGAAAAAAATTGGGAAGCAGAACCAAGTAAGAAGAAAGCTGGGATGTTGTCTTAGGGTGTGTCTGTATATCTGTTGTTTTCATGCATGTCAGCCTAATGGTGAACTTAAACAGAGTATCTCCAGTTGAGTGGTTGGAATTTGGGAAATAAAGTAGAGATTTCATGGTGCCTTTCAACTGCACCATCAGAATAAATACTTTAATTCTGGTTTTTTTTTTTAATTTTTGGCACACACATTTTTTAATCCCTTTTATTTTTCTGTCAAAGCAAATGTTTTCATCTAGGTAGAGCATTTTCTGCCCACTGGTGTTAAGTATTTTATTGGATTCTTAAGTCTAAGTAAAAAGGTCAGATAAAGGAGAAACAATCTGTTTTGAAATGAGATGGGGGAAAAAGATACTAGCAAAAAAAGTAAATATACTTTGTTGAAAAGTTGGAAGATTAGAAGGAATGAGTAAGATAGAAAGGCATGATCTGTTGCTAACCAAGCAAGTTAGAACAGACCTGCAGTGTACCAGGAAGTGAAGACCAATTATTTGTAGAGGATAAATTATGTGAGAAGGAGAATAAAGTCCAATCTTTCTGCTTCATTTAACCCAAGTGCTGAAATTTGTACAAAGGCCTGGTTAAACTGCCATTCTCATCTATCACTAGAGCAAGGATGAGGTTAAAATTTCCATCAAAATAAGGTAGTATTTTGGCAATAGAGTAGATTCCAGTATCTTGGATTGTTTTAATGAGCAGTTTAATAAGCATACCTCATTTTATTTATAAACATTAACAGTTTAATAAGCATACCTCCTTATTTTGGGCCTCTTGCTAGTGTAATGTATCTTCATTGCTAGGTTCAGTTCTGCTTTTAGAAATATGAACAGTTTCTGTGACACAAGAAGCATAGAACCACAGAATGGTTTGGGTTGGAAGGCACATTAAAGATCATCCACTTCCAACCCCCCCATTAGATCCACTAGACCAGATGGGTCAGAGCTCCATCCAGCCTGCCTTGAACACTTCCAGGGATGGGGCATCCCCGGTTGCTCTGGGCAGCGGCACTGAGCAGCTGCTGTGGGCAGAGGTATGAGTCCAGAGGAGGGCCAACAGGTTGATGTCAGTCCTGTATTGGGGAGCCCAGAGCTGGATGCAGTAGGAACAAAGGGAAGAATTTTTGCCAACAGTTTTAGTATCTTTGCTTTTTTTTTCAGAAAACTACTTTTGAAGTTTTCTTTTATACATTTTTATAGGATATTGACCTATTATTCAAGGGAACACTTTTAGCTTGTATGGGACATAAAACAGAGAAGAATAATCCTCTAGCTGAGAAAAAAATGCAGATTAGATGATTGTTAAGCATCAAGTAGATGATGTTTGGGTACTGGGATGTTTTATTTCCTATGAGATTTTTTTTTTTAATTTAAAGCCTGTCCTAACCAGATTACCAAGGAATGTTTCCTTATTCATCCAAATGAGAACAACTGCATGCATGGGGCTATATATAAAGTAACTGTACCTTCATATTGCACTGAGGCATTTTACAGCGTATGAAATTCTGATGCACAGATCTGAGCCAGTTGACTGTGCTGATCAATAAAAACATGAAACATTAATTGCTTGAGAAAGAATTGAGTGTTTACAATTTGTAGAAAAAAAAGTGATGAAGGCAAGCAAAAAGCAGTTACTTGTAGGAAATAGTCGATCGCTCTGGAGACAGGCAGCTCTTGCTATTTGTTGTGAATACTCTGATTTAATAATTATAACTCATGTTAATTCAGAAAACAGGTGTTAAGCTGATGAGAACAAATCCATTGTTATGTTTTGCCAGTTCTGTTGTGAATTTTTAGTTCAACTTCAGTAAATAAAGTCCTAGTGCAGTTACTGGAAACCCTGGGGTAAGAGTCAAATGAAACCCCCAGACTGTGCTCAACTTCCCTTAGTGCATTACACAGCTGGATGAAACTCTGCATCAGTGAAATGGTGGTGATAACCCTTCTATCTCCCCACAGAATGGGAGCACAGCTCAAGTACATCAGATGGGATGGTCCAGTGAATTGGAGATAAATTGGTACTGAACCCAAATCTACTGCTTGGTTTCATTTTTTCAAAAAATAGTTTATTTATACTGTTCTTTGACTCATCTACTTCATCTACTGTCTGTAGTGAATGATGAAAAGTAGGGGGTCAGTACCTGACATGTGGAGTAAAAAGCCTGGGTTGTCAAGAAAAAGGAAATTTAAAAATATGGGGTGAGGAGTGACATGTAAGGGTTGAATCTGAGAGCTTAATTTTTTGAGGTGTAAGTAATAGTTAAAGCTGATGTTCCTTGTTTTGAAGGCACTTTAATTTTTGACATTTTTCTCATATGTTTGATAGTTTTAAAAAATTTAGGCATTGACTCAAATAATAAAGCAATTGAGTTAGAGATGTAAAGAGGCCAGTGAATAATCCCTTTGAGTAAAAAGGTAGAATTTTTTCTTTGCTTCAATTAACTTTCAGATATTCACTTTCATAAATTTCTAAGCTATGAATTAAATAGTGCTTTTGGGGACTTTGGAGACAGGAATACAGTGTAGTAGCTCTCCTCATTTCCATGCTTGCCAGTATTGAGCAGCAGTGTGAAAAAGAGGGCTAGAAGTAAGAGTGGTTAATGTGCTCTGCTGTGGAAGCAGGCCACAGTCCAAACTAAATTAATCACATTTTATTTATCTATTTTTTATTTACTATCTGGTTCTCTTCATCCAAAATTTACCTTATTCTTGGGATGCAAATTTTGAGGGAGAGATGTGACTGAGATTTTGTCTGTGTGTGCATATATGTAAATGCATTTATATGCATATTCACATGTATGGAAGTATATACAAAATAAGCGTAGCTATGCTGCTTTTGGCTGGGATAGAGTGTTTTTTGGCACCCAGTGTGGAGCTTGAAGGGTTTGAGATGACAACAGATTTGATAGGAGAGTGCTAAATTGAATTTATAGCTGTTATTGCTGTTTAGCTATTAATTGGCAGGCTTCTATGTTTGCCATGGGGCTTGCTATCCTGTTAGAATCTAGTGCTCATTAGCGGCTGCCTTTTGCAGTAACTGTTGTGGTTTACCCTGAGCCAACAACTGAGCACCATGCAGCTGCTTGCTCAGTCCTCTCCAGTGTTTAAAAAAAGACTGGATGTGGCACTAGGTGCCATGATTTAGTTGAGGTATTAGGGCATGGGTTGGACTCGATGATCTTGAAGGTCTCTTCCAACCTGGTGATTCTGTGATTCCAGTGGAATTGGGAGGAGAAAGAGAAGGCTAAATACAAGAGAACTCATGGGTTGAGACAAAAACAATTTAATAGGTAAAGCAGAAGGTGCAAACAAACAAAACAAAACAAGGAATTCATTCACCACTTCCCATGGGCAGGCAGATTTTCAGCCATCTCTGGGAAAGTGGGGTTCTGTCACATGTAATGGTCACTTAACACCATCATTCTGCCCCTTCCTCCTTCTTCCCCAGGTTTCTGTGCAGAGTGTGATACTGTAGAGAGCATCCAAAGGATGGCAACAAAGATGGTGGAGGGCTTTGATGAGTGGCTGAGGTCACTTGGTCTGTTCAGCCTGGGTAAGAGGAGACTGAGAGGAGACCTCACTGCAGTTACAACTTCCTCATGTGGGGAAAAGGAGGGGCAGGCACTGGAACAGCCTCGCCAGGGAAGTGGTCATAGCCCCAAGGCTGACAGACTTCAAAAGGTGTTTGAACACTGCTGTCAGGCACATGGTGTGACTCTTGGAGATGGTCCTGTGCAGGGCTGCGAGTTGGACTCGAGAATCCTTGAGGGTTCCTTCCAGCTCGGCATAATTCTGTGATTTTGTTACGTGTTATGGGATATTCCTGTCACCGGCTGGGGTCAGCTGTCCAGGCTGTGTCCCCTCCCAGCTCCTTGTGCACCCTCAGCTCACTCACTCTTGGGGTGGCAGGAGAAGCAGAAAAGGCCTTTACGCTGTGTCAGCACTGCTGAACTGTAACAAAAACATACCTGTGTTAATACTCTTCAGCAAAAAACTAAGTCTTAGCACCTTCCTAGCTACTGTGAAGAACATTAACTTTATCTCAGCCAAAACCAGCACATTCATTTTTTAAGATATTTATTTTTTGAGATTTTTTTAATATTATATGCATGCATGGAGCCTTCTATAGACATATAGACTGTACACCAACATACATACATGTGTCTGTGTGTGTATATATCTGTGCATGCTAATTGTGTGCATTAGGCATGCATGGAAATTCTTAAGGAATTTAGGGATGTTAGAGGTTTTTGACATATCTTGCCAGCAGAGGAGCATGTGAGGATTTTTTTGTTCTCTGTTTTCCCCACTCTTCATTTTCACCCCAAAAAAGTCATTGAGATGAATTGACATGTAGTGGCATCCCTGCTTTATCTCAAAAAGGAGAAGATTGTTTAGACATTAATGTTGCTTAGAAAGCCCATGTCTTCATTACAGTTTTTAAACAGATGTGTAATTGGGTGGATGGAGTTGACTGCTTTCTGTCAGTATTCTGTGAGCCACTGCAGATGAAAGTTGACAGCATCTTCTGTATCATGGTTGTTTTCTAATTATCAGTTTCCAGTGTCTTGCCTTTAATTTAATTAGGCTTTTTTTTGTGTGTGTGTATATGTGGTTAAGACTGAGTTATTAGAGGTGTAACTGTCCCCTTAGTTACTGAGTTTTCCTTGTAGATGTATATATATGTCTTATATATAAGAATCTGCTTAGGTACTGTTCAGTAATAACCAATTTTCCATCTGTTTTGGGGGCTGACTAGCTAGTTACAAATGAGAACTGAGGCTAACTTTCTTTGAGTCTGGAAGGGAGAGAGTAAACAGAGTCATGGCTTTAAATGATCTTACTGCATTAACTGGGATCCTGTCAGTTTGTTGTAAGAAAATATTAAAACCATTAAAGTGGGTCTGAGGGCAAATGCCTTTTCTTAAACAAACTGCTGATGAATACCAATATGAGATCCAGTGATGGAGTCTGCTAAGTAGGATAATCAGACTGATAAATGGAAGTTTCCTTTTCGTGTATCAACTTGACTGGTTAGCTCAAATAATTTTAAGACATATGTTTTAGAAACAAGTCTTTAGTGTAGTATTTTTGTGAGGTCATTAGTGCAATGTTCCTCACAGTCCCTACTGATCTTCATAGTTTAGTATTGTGTCTGCTTTCCATCTAAAACACCTTTACATCCAGCCCACAATCCTTTTCAAAACCAGTTGTATGCTTAGTTAAAAGGTATATAAACTGTGGTTTGATCTCTGGTTCAGATTTAATCTTAAGTTCATTGTGCAGTATATTCTGGGGGGTGTGAGAAGATAATTGGTTTTGTATATTTTTGATCATCTCAATTTTATTGTGCTCCTAGTCTACTGAATGATACTACTCATATTCTACCTTGATTTTGCTCCTTTATATTGCTCATAATCTACTTTGATAACTATTACTGGGGAAAAAACCCAAACCTTAAAAACTTGTTTTTTCTTTGCCTGTTTTAGTTTGCTGAGTTAAGAACTCTAAGGCAGTATGTACACTTTCAGCATTAGTCAGAGATAGTAAACACAAGTTTAATAAGTGATCTGTTGTATTAATTTTGTCTTCTGTGTTACATTTGTATGTGTACAGCAGCAGATACTTTCACCTAGCAACTGGTAGCATCTGGAGGAGTCATCCATGTAATATTAATATTACCTTTTTTTCCTAAGAAAAAATACATGTTTAAATAGCTAGAATATTCAAACAGACTTATTTTTAAAATTAATTTCTGCTCACTGCTGCCCAGTGATCATTCTGCACATCATTCCTTTGATCTGGATGTTTCTTTAATGTCACATTGAAGTTTTGGTAGAAAAGCTGCTTGTAAATACAGAATGACATAAAAATGTAAATTTTTCAATGTTAGAAAAAGCTATTTTTAAAACTCTGCTTTAATGTTCCAGTGGTTTACTTTAAGGAACAAACAGTTCATTTTTAAACATCCTGCTAGATGCAACTTTTACCAAATGAGCTGGAGTGGGATTTTTTTACGTGTGTCTCTTCATTGCTCTCACATGCTGGCTGTCCACATACCTTCCCTTTTGAGCGTACAACTGTATTTCCAGCCTTTGAGGGTGTGTGAAGGCTGACACATTTCTTAAGCTTGCCTGCAGTGATCTGGAGCATGAGATTAAAGGTTGGCTGTCCCCAACAGAAGGAGTACTTAACATTCTTGGCTTTATTAGACATATGACTGTACATTTTGAAAAGAGTTTAAAATTGCATAGATTTAAATAGTCAATCCATCAGCTCATTTGCTTGGCTCATGTAATATTTCTAATGATGAGAAAGTGCAAGAAATCAGAGAATGTATTTTCAACCATTGACCAAGTTAATCTTAGATTTCCAGCTCTTCAGAATTATTCTTATTGCGATCTCTAGAGCAGTTTTTTTTTTCTGAAAAATAATTCAGATCTATTTGTGTTGGGTTTTAGGAATTATCCCTTTTTTTTAATATATATTAGTAAAGAACTGTTATTCCTATTCTCATATCTTTGCCTGAGAGCCTCTTAATTTCAAAATAATAATAATTTGGAGGGAAGGGGTTTCCATATTCCATTCCAAGGGAGGCTCCTGCCTTCCTTAGCAGACACCTGTCTTTCAAACCAAGACAATTTGATTTAATCACTGAAGCATATATAAAAAAAACATAAAGTAATTTTTTCTTCAGGGAGGTCTAATGTAGTTCTGTTAATTCTGTGTATGTATTTTTGTGGATGACCATTATATTCTCCCCTTCTTGTTTTCACTTTAACCATCAAATGCAGGAATTGATACAATCACTCCCTTCTGAAAGTGTAGAGACCTCAGATAAAAACAGCTTACAGTTGTTGTTAGCAATCTGCTGAGACCTGACCACTAAGATACCCACAAATACTATTTTCAGCTACTTCAATCACAGTCTTAATACACTTTATTAATGAGGAACAATGTAAGAAATAAGTGGTTTGAGTCTGATCTTTCCTATGGACCATTTTCCTTATTCATCTTCAAAGGGAGGAAGTAGCCAGGCAATCTATGAGCAAAGGAGAAATGAACATGTATAATGTACATGCAAAAACCCCAGGAGTCGGAAGTATAATGATGAATACCTACAGTGGGTAGTAATAAATAAAGCCTAGATATTTTTGTTTATTTATCACTGTTTTGCAGTGACTCTAATCTCTGCATTGGGTGCATCATCAATCTTTCTGGCAATTTGTATGCAGACAGAATTCTGCAAAAACAAGTCATCTGCTTGATTTTCACTGTCAGGACTGACTTCCTTTTTCCTTGATCAAAATAAATCTTGAAGTTTACTGTAACCTAACCTCTTGATTTAAATGTTACATTTATAACTAGCTTTTGTGTTTGTGAGTTGGGTTGGGGTGGTGATGAGGGTGGCTTCTGTTTGGTTGCTTATTGTTTGCTTATTTTATTTTATTTTATTTAACTATGATATGTATTTTTCATGCAAAGAATCCAACTGACATTTGGTAAGCATGAATATCAGATATTGGAGTTTGTAACTCAGAGAGAGAATTGGCAAAGAAAAGCAAACAATAAAAAAGGCAAAGCAGAAATGAGTCTAGACCAGCAAAAATGACAGTCACAGCTAATATTCATCTTTCCTAATATTGAGCCAGTCACTTCCACTTTATAATCAGCAGAGAGAAATAGGCACCATTAGGGTGATGTCTGGTCTGGTTTAGACACTTCAGGATAAAGCACATTAAATATTTATATTATATAAATATATCAAAGAATATATTATATATCTATATATCTGTCTATATATACAAATATATCAAAATAAAGGGTTTTCAAACTTTTTCTCCACTGTCTACCCAGGCAGGCTAGGGGGAGTGGTTGGGACAGATCCCACAGTGCTGCCTCCTACCTGCATCAGCTTTTGCAAGGAGAACAAAAGGGTATGAAGAGAGGTGCTTTGGTCCACGCAATCCAACTGCAAGGTCCTGCACCTGTGTTGGGGCAACCCCAGATATGAGTACAGATTGGGAGAAGAAGTCACTGGGAGTGGCTCTGCAGAGAAGGACTTGGAGATTCTTATGGGTGAAAAGCTGGACATGAGCCAACAGTGTGTAGTTGCAGCCCAGAAGGCCAACCACGTCCTGGGCTGCATCAAAAGCAGTGTGGCCAGCAGGTTGAGAGAGGTGATTCTCTTTCTCCTCTGCCCTCATGAGACCCTACCTGGAGAGCTGCATCCAGCTCTGGGGTCCTCAGCACAAAGTTGTGCACCTTGTAGAGTGGGTCCAGAGGAGGGCCACAAAGATGGAAAACCTTCCCTACAACAGAGCAGGCTGTGATAGCTGGGGTTGTTCAGCATGGAGAAGGCTCTAGGGAGACTTTATTGCAGCCTTACAGTACCTTAAGAGGGCTTATAAAATGGAGAGAGGGGGACTTTTTAAGAGGCAGGGAGTGACAGGACAAGAGGCAGTGGTTTTAAATGGTAAAGAGGGCAGGTTTGGATTAGATGTTAGAAAGAAATGTGGATGGTGAAACATTAGTACAGGTTGTCTAGAAAAGTTGTGGATGCCCCATTGCTGTAAGTATTCAAGACCAGATAGGATGGGACTTGGAGCATCCTAATTTAGTGGAAGGTGTTCCTGTCCATAGCAGTGGGATTGGAACTAAATGGTCTTTAATGTCACCTCCAACCCACCCCAGTCTATGATCTTTATCATATTGCTTCAAGTCAGGCCTGTGGTACAATCACAGGTAGGATTCTGAGTTGCAAAGGAAGCAGCCTAATGACTCAATAAAACTCATTAGAGGAAAAAGTTTTATATTTTTCAACAATAGGGAGAAGTATAATGAAGTGATGACAGTGGGTGAAATAACATTTTCCATCTTCATCATGTTAGTAGAATTCATCCCATGCTTCCAAAAGAGGATTCAGCTGTACTCTTCAGTACATGTTGAAAGCACAGTTAAACATCAGCTACTTTTTTTCCTTGGGTGTATTAGTCTAGAGAAAGTGCCTGTGTCTCTTTTGTGACTGAATATTCTATTGACTAAATTATTTCTGTGCTTGATGTGAAGAATGAGAGGTGATTTCCTCTTGCATAGTGTTTGATGGATTTTCTTTCCCATACCACTGCTAGGGAATATTTATGAGAGAGATAATGGCCATACTAGTCCCCTTTTATTGTCACCATCATTACATGTGGGCTACTGATTGCCATAGGGGGAACAGCCATATAGCATTTCTCCACATCCACATTGTGTCTGTGTCCAGCTGTGTCACTTCTGTGCTCTGCAATTCCTGTTGCATGGAATCACAGAATGGTGTGTGTTCAAAGGGACCTTAAAGATCTGGTTCCAATCTCCCCTGCCATGGGCAGGGACATCTTTCACTAGATCCAGTTGTTTGGGGTTCCATCCAATGGAACCTTCAATGCTTCCAGGAATGGGGCATCAGCAGCTTCTCTGGGCAACCTGTTCCAGTGCCTTACCACCATCCCAGTACAGAATATCTCCCTCATATCTCATCTCAACCTGTTCCTTCCTGTTTAAAGCCATTCTCCCTTGTCCTATTCAACTGGATATTCAACATCCCAAATTTATTTGACTGCCTTCTGTCTATGCTTAGCAAAATAAGTTTAATTCTAGTAGCTAATCAGACATTGAGGGGAAAGTGCTTGAATTTCAAAAGTAGTTTCTACGTTAAAGATGTGCATTTTGTCCCTGTCCCATGATATGACTAGATTTTCAGAGGAACACAAATCCCTCTTGAGTCATTAGCAACAGTGCTGTCTCTTTTAGAACAGTCTAATGGCATACTGACATTTCAGAGCAGTGAATTCCCTACAATTCAGAGCCAAATCAAACCTGTTAAAAACATTTAAATAATGAAAATTTGAAGAAAGACGGCTCTGTGTGGTTGTTTCATAATGCTAAGAGGATGATTTGACAGGATTATGGAAAAGTCAGTCATACGCATTTTTGAAACAATCATCATCTTCTCTAGGTCACATTTTCTGGTGAAAAAGAGGTGTTACTTTCTCACTGTGTTTAATATTTTGGGCACAAGAACAAGGAGATTTCATCATCACATGCTAGGTAAAGTTTGGTGTCTTTGACTGCATGACACCTCCTGCCTTCCCCCTCTCCCTCCCTCTGCTCCCCCCGCCAAGCTGTTTGAAGCTGCATTGTAGAATATTTTCCATAGAAACCTCCATGAAGATGTCTTCGTGCAGTTTTCTTTGTAGTTCAACACTTGGGATCACAATTTTGCTGGTCCTTGGTGGCAGTGGGTGCACTTTTAGTAGCTACCAATTCAGAGACTCTCTCGTAGCTGGCTCCCTCTGCTTTCCCTGCCTTATCTTTGGGGGGCTGGGGTGGTGGGAAATGAACCATATATAAGAAGTGATGCAGCCCCAGACAACTTTATTTTAATTGCATGTAGTTGGTAGACCAGGTACAGTATGAGATGGGAAAGGAAGAAATGAGGTCAACGTTGCACAGATGTGGAAGTATCATTTCACTGAGGTGAATTTGGGATTTGTACATTATCTGGCCCACGGCTACCGCTTGAATTCAGACTGCAGTCTGATGAGCTACACTTTTAATTATTTTTTAAGGGCATCAAGAGTCTGCAGTTGATGTCCTTTTATTCTTGTCTAGGTTGTCTAACACTTTTCATTAAAAAAGATTTTTGTACCTCTGTTAAGTCTATTATTTACTGCAGGCCTTTGGAAATCAGCAGAGATAATTGCAAACCAAAAAAGTGCTTTTTCTTTGCTGCTTGAAATCCTAGAGTGTTTTTTTAGCTAAGTTACAAAAGACTGAAAACAGATACTCTTTTTCTCTTGTTGCTTTTGTTGTCTGCAGAATTTTGGCAGCTTGTCAAAACACTGCCTGAGCACAAATATTCTTATCAAAATCTGGTCCCACACCTTCTGTCAGCAGCGTACGGTGCTTTACTGGGAAGGAGGGAGAAAATGGTATCACTTGGAAGAAGAAAGTTTTTTCACTTCTTCAAGAAGGGCAGGGCTTTTTATTTATTTTATTTTACAATACATGGTTAACAGATGGACAGGACTGAAAATGTTTGGTAAGAGTGAAAGCAAGATGCTGGGGCTGTGGTCTGAAAGTGTCATGTCTCACTATGTGTGTAGGGAAGCCAGAGATTACAAGGATAGAAAAGCTGATTTTATTAATAAGAAGAGTGGTATACAAAGGAAGCTGTATATAAGCCTCGCTTCCTTTTAAAGGATTAACTAAAACAACTTTAGCACGGATGGCCACTAAAATTGCAAGTTCTCTGCCTTTTGGATGTAATTTATGGCAAAATTGGACTCTTACAATTTCTCCTGAGTTACATGGGAACATTACATGTTAAGTCCATCTGTGAACTACAGGAATGAGCAGTCTGTAAAATTGTGACAGGAAACAAGTTCTGAAGTTCTATCCCCAGCTCCATCAGTGATTCACTGCCCTTATTTATACCAGGGGAAAGTTATGTTCTTATTCCACAGGGCAGATAAGAAGATAACATGCACTGATGCTTGAATGATGTGATGATGAAAAGTGTCTTCTTAAAAGGAAATTAACAATTCTGAAGCCAACAGGAAGACTGGGTAGTGTAGCAACCCCAAATGATCAGGATAAAAAGAAATTCTTTTTTTTCTTGCTCTTTGAGCAGCTTATATCCTTCTCACTGTCTCACCTGTCTGGAGTTGAGGCTTCAGTGGAAAGAAATAGCGTATCATTTTGTAATTGAAGATCTGTAAAAATATTTTTGTCATTTACAGAGCTAAATAACAACTGCTCAGCCAAACTATTGTGGTTTAGTTAGTTTCTTAGTGCTTGATTTTGTCACTTAAAAAATTGTTCAGTGAATGTAATGTGACAATATTTTTGAAATTAAGATAGAGCCAGTATAAATACTTGTTTCTTTGCTTCTCTTTCCCTTATAATTATAAAATGCTGCTCATGGTCCAAATACTAACATTTGTGTTGCTACTGCTGATTATATAATCGGAGCTTTTAATTTCCTGTAAGAAAAGTGGGAGTGGATTTTTAAAAAATTGTTTTGTGTAAATAATAAAGTGCTACAGAGTATAATTAAATGTATCTGCTGGCCTGTCTTATTTCAGGAGATAGCTTCTCTCTTTGGTTTTGGTGTTGTACTAAGTCTGGCTAGAAGTGGATATTTTGTAGGCTGCAAGAGGATTGTATCAAACTTTCTTTCAGGCTTCTTTCAGCTAAAGCTCTTTACCAAGAATTTCTAGTAATAATTTTCGTAGGAAAAAATTCTATTTATAGCTCAGCTCTCTATACTCACATGTTTTGGGGGTTTTTTTGTTGTTGTTAAGTTCCTAGAGAGCTCTAAGGAGGAAGGGAAAGTACATCTACCAAAATCTTCCTTAAACAGACTTTTTATCTTCTGCTTATTCTGCAAAGAAGACATTACCTATTCTCCTAATAGGGATGAACAGCTTCCTGTTGTAAACTCATGACCTCCTCACTCTGTTTTGTGGAGAATGGGGCTGGTAATCAGGCTTTTCCAGAGTGTACCCTGTATTGTAGAATTGATCCTCCTCTTCTCTGTATTTAGTTAATTCTTAGAATTAGAAAAAGAAAGTTTCTGTGGAAGAGAAGAGATAATAAATACTTGAAATCGTGCTTTGATTTAATAACTTTCTGGTCTCCCAGTGAAATGTCTGTGCTTGGGACAATGCACTGAAGAATTGTTTTATCAGGCAGTTCTCCAAGCTGCACATGGATATCCAAACCTGTTTAGCTGCTGAACCACCATTTATTGTTTGACTAGACTAAATTTGTTTATAAACCTCTTGGAATTTGGTTGCTTACTGTATAATAAGAATTACCCCATTGTCTGAAGATGCAGAGGGGGGAGAACATTATCTTCATGTCTCTTTAATTCCTTGGTGAATTTTCCCTTCCCTTCCCTTCCCTTCCCTTCCCTTCCCTTCCTTTCCCGGCAGGACACAGGGACTACAGCTCCCAGCGTGCCGCTCCGGACCGCACGCCAGGACACGTAATCCCCACATGCTGCCTCTCGAGATTAAAGATCAAAGGGATGTGGCTGTTTCCATCACCCTCGAGCAACTTTCTATGGGCCAAAACAATCTGGGCAAAGCTAGAAATTCCACTCAGTGCAAACCAGAGAGACTCGCTCATCCCAGAAAACCATCAGATAAGGGATGGCTCTGCTGCACGGGAGCAGAGGGCTATTTTCTACCCCTGCAGAGTGACATGGGAGCAGTGAGCTCTCCAACCAAGCAGGAAGCAGGGAAACCCACTTTCTAAATGGAAAAGATGTGTCCAGAGCAACTGGAAAACCTCAGCATTGCNTTCCTTCTCTTCCCTTCCCTTCCCTTCCCTTCCCTTCCCTTCCCTTCCCTTGCCTTGCCTTGCCTTGCCTTGCCTTGCCTTGCCTCTGCCTTGCCTCACCTCTGCCTCTCCTGGAGAGGATAAATGAATTTTAATCTGATTTAAAATAGAATTTGATTCTTTAGATATGCCCTTGTCTATGGCACCCTAACTGAATATTGGAAGACTTGTTCATTATAAAAGAAAGTGAGAGAACAATTAATGTCTCTCACTTTAATGGTTTTCATATAATGACTTGTGAAGCATTCAAATTCTTTCAGTTCTCTTGGCTGAGTTAGAACTTTCTTTCAGTAGAAATCTGGGTAAGAAGAGGGCACTGAAGGGTAGTGGACAAACTACGGAGTGTGGATATGGGAAAGGAAAATGAAAGATGGAATAGAAAGGTTTTAAATTTTGTGGTTTGGTAACCAAGAGGACTGGTCCTTTGGAACTAAACCTTTGATAGAATCACTGAACCACAGAAAAAAAGTAAAGTGTAATAACGAAATATGTTTGGGATTAGGGGATGTCTTAAAGCTTAATTTTGTTTAGCAATATTGTGCCTTTTCTTCCTTTCCTTAAACACTTGACCCCTTTGTGCAGATGGCTTAATCAGCAAAATTTAAGTACTGTAATCTATTGGGTAGACTTTATTCAAATTTCTCAGATCTTTTAGAAGAAAATTATTTGGTTTTCTGACCGAAGAGGTCAGGAAGATCTGCTTCATGAGAATTCTTTTGTTACTTAACGTGATCCAGGGTACAGGCTTTAGACTTCTTTAGATCTCAGTCACATGTGTTAAACTGGTTATAAATGACATACATAAGTGAAACTTTAGTCAATAAACTAAAGCCCAACTGTCCAAAGATGTACTGTACTCTGGCAAAGTTACAGGACCAGGCATTAAGTGTAAAGTAGCACTACTTCTAACTCTAACTTGAGTAACTACCTGAAATATAATTCATTTTAAAATCTGCTGTATTGTGGTTTTGCTTGTCATCTGCCAATAGGAGAAGACTCTGAGGAAAATCATTTAAATCACAGGTGAGATACCAAATTTTGCTGATGTAACATGATAAGTCTCTGGCTCTTAACAATCAACTGGACATAGCAGGTAAAGAGGATCATGACAGCTCTTCAGTTCCTTCTTTTAGTGCTTAAAATCCTTAAAATCGTTTGCAGTCTCTGCAGGCACAGCTTATACCTTGTGTTCTCAGGCAAATCTGTAGAATGCCCATTTTTCAGTTATGACCTTCAAATTCTTAAAGTCTGTAAGTAGTCCATATTGCTTTTTTAAAAGTCACGTTTCTATTTAATTTTTCCCAAGCAAAGTTTCCCAGCCACTTTTACAATGATGCAAGACTAACTTCTTGTCTTTTGATGAGCATGTCATGAGGGATTTTCAGACTGTTTTAGAATATGTTGCTTTTCTGTACCCATGGGTATTGTATTTTTATGTATTTTAATAAGAGAAATAATTAGATCATGATTCTTTGGCTCTTTCTTTACCCCTCTTTTTAGCAACAAGGATGATGTTTTTCTCCTTGGTCTTTCTTCCTGAGGGGTATTTCCCGGACTTCTCAAGGTTATTGCTGATGTTCTGTCATGAATTGTGTCATACTGCAAACAAACGTTAAGGACTGATGTCTTTTGCCACTTGTTTTTGGGAAGGTGAGTGAAGGGATTTGGAGTCTTCTGCAACCACTGCTTGCCAGCTCTAATTTTCCCTTCTCCCCCTTCTCCAGCATGAGAAATCTTAATGTCCCTGAAGCAAAATAAGATCTACAGGGTTGGGTTTTTTTTTTCTTTGCTGCAGTGTTTTTTTATCATGTATTAATTTTGTTTTAATGACTTGCTGCAAATAGGAAAAAAAATCCAGTTGAAAAGCTTTCCGTTTGAAGCAGAGTCTTAGTTAGAATTAGATTAAATGATGAAACGATCGTTGCTTAATGGCCAAACAATTTCAGAAATAAATGTCATGCTGCAAAAAATAACCTCTTTAGTGTCCTTTGGTTATGTTAAGGTTATAAGCTCATTTGCCTATGTCTCTGTAGTCTGCAAGTCAGTGTCAGCAGAGATAGCAAGTACAGGCCATAATTACTGGTTTGTGGCAGGATGTTGAGTGTGAAAATAACTGGGTGTCATTGAAGAGGTTAGATTAACTGTTAGAGCTGACAAGATATAATTGCTTATGAACCACTTTCTTTAACAATGAACACTGTGTTACTTGAGGCTGTTTCTTCTTAGCATAGTGTCTGTGTCTGGCTGTGGAACTGGTTTTAATTAGAGCTTGAAACAGCTGAGAATTAAGTGCTCATTTATTTTTAGCCAGGATAAATATTAACTAAAAGAGATTTTTCCTCAGAATAATATGAATAAGGGGCAATATCAGACAAATATTTGAAAAGGGAGATACTGGTAGCTTAATTGAGTTTGAAACAAAGGACTTAAAGCTCATAGTGTGTATATATATATATATATATATATATATAGACTGTCTTAATTGATTTCACCTTGATAGTGCTGACCACAGAAATGATCACAGTTCAACATGATTTTCTTGATTGCATCAATGTGTGGACTCTCAATAGGCCTTTTCAGTTGTCTGCTCTTGCATGGCAAGCTGGGGTTGTTGGTAGCAAAGTTTAAGCCTCACTTTGTCATAGCTGCCTTAATGGGCGCAGGTTTGGGAATAAAGGTTTGATATATCAGGGCTGCTGGTGGATGCTAACAAAGTTCTGAGATTTTTAAGTTTTGACAAATGACATACAAAGAGGGCCCAGTTAATTTCTTATATTGTTCTGGACCAGATTTTATGAGTAACTAGTAATGCCTGTTTCTTTGTTTTTTTTCTCTTTTGTGGATCAGTACTTAATTTGCTGTACTTCATAGGGGCTTGATTTCTTCTGAAGCATCAGTCACTGTGATGGCTCTCTTTGGGCATCCAGAACCTGTGAAGGTTTTGTGCCCCTCTTGTGCTAGTGTCTTTGTATCAAAACTCGTGCCATGGGAAAGAACCCCTGAAAGAATATAAGAGCCCTTCCCACATTAAGAGTGGTGGCCAGAAATGGCTCACAACACAGAATTGATCCCTGTCTAGCTGTTGAATTGTTCTGGAAGGTTATGATGCCTTTTTCATAGACCTGGGATGACTCTGCCTGGTCTACAACATGAAAGCTTCAGCACATAGCCACATCCTATTTTGTATTCAACGTTAATGTGGTGGATGTACAACTTGAAACTTTTCTTGTGTGGCTTGAAACATTTCTTGTGGCTTGAAATATTTCATGTGACAGTCTGGAGTATGTAAGAAAGGTGGTGATGTCCAGTCCATACTCCATGATCTAAATACAAATAAGCCTTGTGTTTTGATAAAAATGTAGTATGGAAAGAAGTTTTGTCACTCCTTTTTGAGTTGATGGATTTTTATATATTTTACAGATTAGTCAGCTAATGGTAAACATGCTTATGTTATTTGCATTAATGTTTTATTCTATGGAATCTATCTATTTTGTTGAAAAGTAGGTCAACTTTCTACTTGATTTTGAAGAAAAATTGTCAATGCTTATAAGAGGAAAGCATCAATTTTGGACTTAACGCTCTTTTCCTCAGTCTTTGAAACAACCAGTGAATCCAGAAACATTTTACAAAACATTTCTTGGGGACCTTTGGAATGGGCTTTCAAATGCAATCATTTTACCTTTCCTTTCTCACTCTGATTGATCTCTTCATCACTCTCTACTTTCTCTACTGTCTATACTTTCCATGGTTATGTGTCAAGTTAGTTAGGTCATGGACCAGTTTTAGGAGAACTGTAGAGCCACAGAGTGATTTGGTTTGCATTGGAAGGGACCTTCTAAAGATCACCAACCAACCCCCCTGCAAAAAGCAGGGACACCTCTCACTAGAGCAGGTTGTTCACTAGAGCAGGTTGCTCAAAGTCCCATCCAACCTGACCTCGAGTGCTGACAGGGATGGGACATCCACAGCTCCTCTGGGAAACCTGTGGCAGTGTCTCATCACCCTCTTTGTAATCTTTATTTCTAATCTAAATCTACCCTTTTGTAATTTAAAATCATTATCCCATGTCCCATAATTTTTTTCAATACAACTTCAGAAGAGAAGAAAAGGAGACTCAGGGGTGACCTTATCACTCTCTACAACTCCCTGAAAGGTGGTTGCAGTCAGGTGGGGCTTGGTCTCTTTCTCCAGGCAGCAACTGACAGAACCAGAGGACACAGTCTCAAGCTGTGTCAAGGGAAATAAAGGCTGGACATTAGGAAGAAGTTTTTCGCAGAAAGAGTGATAAAGTTCTGGAATAGTCTGCCCAGGGAGGTGGTGGATTCACCATCCCTGGATGTGTTTAAAAAAGGATTGGATGTGGCACTCAGTGCCATGATCTAGTTGAGGTGTTAGGGCACAGGTTGGACTCGATGATCTTGAAGGTCTCTTCCAACCTAGACATTCTGTGATTCAGTAAAGCTAAATCTGACCCCCATTTTTTTTTGGTTTTGGGCTCAAATAAAACAAAAACA
>VXAX01006461.1:1356938-1486141 GCA_013399835.1 Leptocoma aspasia
GAAAAAAAAAAAAAAAAGAAAAAGAAAAGTGAAATCACAGAAGTCTAAAGTCCCAATGTCTGGACTTGTAGACAACTTGTACAGATTAATACAAAACAACATTTCAAAACAGTATAGCTGAACTTGAGCAATCCTGTGCTCAATTAAGTTTAAATTGGGTTCATTTCAGTATATTTTATCTTAGCAAAAATACTGGTCTGAACAGAACATATGCATTTTAAACTAGTGTGCATCCTTGGCAAGATCCAAATTAGGGTTTACTTTGCACTTTAAATGAGACTTCACCTTTTAATAATTTCAATCTATGCTCAAGACATCAATGTAGCATATGTTGGCTGGTAGAGGAAGAACCTAGAGTGGGTAGAAAACCATCAGTGCTGAAAAGTTGCCAGAAATTAACCTCCTCAGTGCTGATTTTAACCGGGCTGCTGCAAGACTTGTGCACTGAGAACCAGAGCAGCAGGGGACTGGCAGAAAACTTGCAGTTCATTTTGGATGCTGCTTTGGAGTTCTTCTACTTTTACTGAGTAGGTAGTCCTGAAAATGTGAAATGACTTTCACAGATACAAGAGACACTTCCCCAGAAACCTGATCCTGCCTTAGAAATACAGAAACAGGCTACCCATTAGTGCTTTGAGGCAGACAAGGAGCATGAAACTTTTCACCTTGACATGTCTAATTTACTTTCCGTGTGTTTCTGATGAACAGCTGACCTGGTTAATGTTGATAGGTGGAAATTCAGCGCTACTGTATTGAGGAAGTCTGCATTGTTATCAAAGGATGCTTTTCTTTCTTGATCACAAGCCAGAGTTCCACACGGAAAGTTTAACTGTTAGGATATTAAAGCTGAGCTTTCCAGTTCTATCAACACCATTGGCATGTCTTTTCCTGAGAAGGAATCTCAAGGTGAAATTTTTGAATGGTTTATATTTCCTTTGTAGTGACAAAATTATGCTTCTGTAGTCTTTTGGTGAGGACACGTGGGTGGGAGAAAGGTGCTGCAGCTTAATTGAGGAATTAGAATGGAATGTGCATTCGCAAAACTGAAAAGTGAACTAAGGTGTTTGATGGCCACACTCTAATCTGTTTTTTCCTGTATGCCTTCTGAATTTTCTTCTGTTTTGTTAAGATTTTTCTGAGAGCAAGGAATCCAAGCCTGTGGATATTGGGAAAGATGGCTAGCATAATGAGCTGTTTAATGAATGTTTTGAGAGCGAAAGGGACTCTTTGTTAGGATCATTTGCCAGGAGACATCTTGCTTTGCTTGTGTGTGAAGCCTTACTGGCAACACTGCCTACGCTGGTGTGTGCATTGTGCAGTGTTAGAAAGCTTGATGTGAAATTTACAGAGCTCCTCAGAGCTGCTCCAGCTTGCACAGGAGACTCTCTTAAGAAAGAGAGTTCTCCAGCACAGGTCTCCCATGGGCTCACAAGTCTTGCCAGCAAACCTGCTCCAGCACGGGCTCCTCTCTCCATGAGGCCACAGGTCCTGCCTGGAGCCTGCACAAGTGTGGGTTTCTCCCTGGATCACAGGGCACCCACCTGCTCCCTGTGGGCTCCTCCACAGGCTGCAGGGGAATCTCTGCTCCCCCTGGCACCCCCATGGGCACAGCTGCCTCACCATGGGCTGCACCAAGGGGTGCCAGGGAATCTCAGCTCCAGTGCCTGGAGCAGCTCATCCCTCTGCTTCTTCACTGTCCTGGGTGTGTTTGCAGGGCTGTTTCCCCCACATTCTCAGTCCTCCCTTCTGGAGATTTCAAGCTAATTTTGGGACCATGGTGACCTAATACAATGCATAAATTCTCTAGCTTTTATAATATTCAGGTAAAAAGCTGGGCTGTCCAGCTATTCAGAAAAACATAAAGCCTAATGGTTGGAGGACTTGACAAATAACCAATCATTTCTTGAGGACAGTTAGACATGAATACTTGCTTTACTGAAGTTGTTGGTGAAGGTGCTTCTGTGCCAAAATACACTTTCAAAATCACTATAACAATGTGTAAAAATACAAATATTTCATAGTAAAAGCCTTGTAAATTCAGATGACTGTATTGCAGGTTAACTTGAGTGATTGCACTTCTGAAGTGTAGATAACCCTGTACTTTAAAATGTAAGTACTACTGAGAGCATCCCGAAATCAGGTACTTGATTTGATGCTTTGCTTTAGATTAAAACTCTGAGATTCTGTCTATCTGAGCTTTGTTCCATATATTAACTATGTTAGATTGTCTGTTCTTGTTATAATTTTTAATTTCTGTTTAGATTTGAACAACTTTGCAGGTATTAATCTAAGCAGTCTCAAAACATTCCTTCTGGGGGTCCTGCAGCTAAAATTGTGCTCTTCATCTAAACAGTTCAGGTGAAAATTGTCTGCTTTGTGTAAAATTTTTTAAACAAGAACAGAAAGGTTGTATATTTAGAAATAAACTGTATATTGTACTCTTGAAAGTCTCTGATTACAGTTACACTTTCTCCCTTGTGTGAAGTAAAGCAATGCTCCCACATGGGTAGGCTATGTAGTAAATTAAGAAGCTGTTGTCATATGTGCAGGCACTGAACTGATTTCTAGAACACAGAAGTATAAAACAACTTTCTTAAATTATTTAGGAAGATATATGAAATACATTTAATAGGACAAGATACTATTTAACACTGTATTAAATTTATCATGCCATACAGTCTTTTTCCTTCTCATCTGATGTGAATGCTTTTTAAAAAAATAGATGGTTCCCTTCTAAGTGTTCAATAGTCTGCAATATATATTTATATTGCATAGAAATTATTTGAAGCTTCTCTCAATAACATCTGCCTGCCTTGCATTCTGAATATTAGAATGTCTCCCATGGGTATTGTATCTGAATGAATCATCAAAATAACTAAATTTATATTTTCCCTGTTCTATGAATAAAAAAGTATTTTTGCCATTTTTAACTCTGAAATGAAGGTATAAAAGAGAAGTGAAAAGTTACTTAGTGCAATCATCAAGGGACCTGAGTTCCTGTTCCCAAATCACAAGTCATGCCTTTCCCACTCTGGTCTTTACAGGCTTCTTACACAGTTTTGTAAAATTCATAATTTTTCAGTACTGTTTATACTCCATAAGAAGTCTGTAGTCATTAATTTACTTTCAGTTTTGATATAAGATTGGGCAGTGTATAAATGGTTTCCACCCACTCTTTGTTTCAGGTTCCTCTTTTGTGAGGTGACATTATCAAAGAGCCACTGAAGCCTCCAAATTAACTCAAACACAGTTGTGCATGTGAGCATTTGGAAGAGATGTGAGGTGTTATTTTTAGCAATATTGTGATAAAGACAAGCTAAGAAAAACAGGTCCAGAATATAGAAATTATTTGCACAGTCTCTTTTTGAAATTTTTGTTCTTTAAGACCAAATGCCATAGAATAACAACTTTTGACATTCTTAAGTTCTTGGATCAGATCTGATTCTACTGAGAATAACTTTTACATAAATATATGAGCATTTTATTATCTACAACACAAGTGAAAGCCAAGATGCCACAGTCCTAAATGGTATCACTGACAGAAATGTTAATGAAATAAAAACATAACAGTAGTTTTGTTTCCTAATTATTTATGATTGACATTTTGGCATTGGTTGCTTGTCATTTAGAAGAAAGTTTGAGAAACATATTTCAGAAAATAGATATTATTTTAATTCTTACGTGTTCATACATGTAATCTGCTTTTAAATATGCAGTGTACTAGGTCTGTTGTCTCTATCTCTATTTAAAGAAAGAATTAAAACAGAAGAGTTTTTGAAATGCAATTGCTTTTATGTTTCTTTATTTGTCTAGTGTGTGAAACTTCCTTTTTATTTGGTTCTTTCAGACTACAAACCATTTAACAAATACGATTTGCCAACCAGTACTTGCCAAAGAAATCTGTTTGCAACGTTGTCTAAGCAGCTGTTCTTAACCCAGAAAACCATATGATTTTAGTCTGTTGCATTGGTTTTTGTAACAAAAAAACCCAGCATTCCGAGTTTAGGTCACAAGAAAGTGAGATGTGATAAGCTGTTCTGGACCAGTCTAAAGTACAGTAGGCAACAGATGGAGTAACACAGATGGTTAATTCTTCATGTGTGTTTGAGCTAACATGAAGTTCTGGAGTGCTCCCAGATTTGCATCTAAGTGGGGTATGCAGAAATGGAGATTTTTCTGTTCATACACTTGAGCTGAGAATAGGAATGTGGGAAGATGAGATAGGATGCTGTGAATAGCTGTGTATGTCCTGGGATAAAAAGGTACTTAAAAGGGAAGCTGAACTGTGAATTCTTTGGGAACCCAGCCTTCCTCCTCCCATCAAAAACAAAGGAATTTTTGCTGTTGACTTGGAGAGGACCTTGAATAAGATCTGGGCATAACAGATTGCTGTGTCTGCCTTTGGGAGTGCTGTATTGATGCAGAAAAGGAAGAAGCTGTGTTTCCAGTTAGGAGTTCCTGCTGGAAAAAAAGAGGAATTTGGCAGCTATACTTAGCATTTCTTCCCTGTTCATGACAGTAGTATCCGGATGTATAACACAGGGTGTCATGTGCTTTTATTGTGCCTTAAACAGATGTAATCCTCTCCTTGGCATTAAATAGCTCAGTTACTCAGGGAAGCATCTATTTGGGATTGTCTGCAGCCTAGATATTTGAGTGTTAAACTGGTAAAATGGAGTTGTGGAGTATTTTTGCCATAGTTAATTTTAAATAAAGAAAAATTTCAGCACAAAAAATACTTGTAGAGATTAAAAGAGTCTTGAGGAGTCATAAACTCATTTGCCAAAACCAGAGTTTTGATTCATTAACTGATGAATGAGTGTCAAATATAGCATTACACATTCAAAACTAAGTTAGTTTTGGGTACTGGTGGTTATTTTAAGATAAGTGGCATGTTGACAGTGTAAGAACAATAGTGACAGGAAACTCAAAATGTATAGGTGTAAAACTGGCATATAATTCACAAGGTTTTGTGGTCTAAATACATCTATAAAGCTATATTTTTATTTAATTTTTATTTAATTCTGGAAGTAAAACTGTGCTTTTTTTTTTTTTTTTTTGGTAGAATGCTTTCTGGGAAAGTGTCTGTTGACTCATGGAGTCATGCTGATTTTTCAGAAGCTCTTTGGACATGGCTAAGTATTTTTTGCCAAGTGGTGCACCTTCAGCTTTGCTGTAGGCAGTTGCCTCATGACTAAACAGTTTCTAGTGAAGTTCCTCCCTTCAAAAGGGACATGCAGCTTTGGGCCCCCTGCAGCTGAAGAATGGAGTGCAATTATGGGATTCTTGCATCATGGGACAACACATTAAACTGTGACCTACTGGACCATCAATGCTTCTGTATGTCCCTCAATATAAGTGATTGTGATGGCTCTTCTGTGCTTTCCTGGGGGTATGGTTGTAGGTTTTCTGCATATTTATGCTGACAAACACCTGCCAGATCCAACACTTCCGGGATATTATGGGCATCCCAAGCCTCTTTGGATGTGTGCATCTGGACCAGGCAGATGTGGCCCAATGTGGGCACTTGTAGAATCAGAGCTTTAGCCTCCTATAGAGTACTTTACTATTTAGAAGCTGAGGAGTCTGAAGAATCAGGTGGCGAGGGGTTTTATTCAGTCATGTCTTAGGACCTTAAATAGAACTTATTTTGTCCCAAGCCAGAAAAATTAGCTTCTTATTCCACCAGCTGAAATGTCTGTGGAGGGTATTTATCAACTATTAGGATCATGCTCTGGTTTGGTTTTGGTTTTCTTGAAAGAAAATCTTTCACCTTTTGGGTACTTTTTCACCCAAAGGCACAGTGTCTGTGAGAAAGTTTTGCTTCTGTATCTCCCCCTTCGTGCTTGGTGGACATGAGGAGAGCAGAGGGGAGACACTCCTTAAAACTTGTATTGGACAATGTGTTTTAATGAACATAGATTTTAGAAGTGTTTGGCACACAGGACAAGAGGATTTGAAAGCTATAAGGATGTTCTTATTTATCTTCAGTGCTGATTGGTGTGGTTGTACTTCCAAAAGTGCAGAAACAGTACCTCCATCAGTTGTGCTACTTAGAGACGTGTTAAAGTAGCAGGTATACTTTCAATGACTATAGAAGTCTATTGTTTTACCTCTTTTGCTTCTGTAGAAGCATAAAGCACTGTAGAAAAACGCAATAAACAAATAAGTTTGGAACATAGCCTCCAGTGTGGTTCCCTAATTTGTCAGGAAGCCCTTAATTTTGCTTTTCCTTTAATTAATTGCTGTTGTGCTGTGATGAACAATCAGACATCATTGGGATGGGTGGCAGTGCAGACATTTGCATCCTTCTGTATTATTTATTTTAATTTTGATAACATATTTGTTCAGACTGTTACGTAGGTTGAAATCTTGTATAACATTCAGGTTCTCTAGGTTATATCTTCTGTGGCTTTACTACATAGAAAATTATTGCAAGGATGTCTCAAAGTTATGTTCATGGCTGAAAGTCAGCAATTTTACTCAAATGTTTCATGTTTAGGAAGCATATGTACATGAGATTTGTCTTATTGTGTGTTCTAGGCTTGGACTGTCAGTAGTATCATTGTATCAACATTGCTTTTACCTCAGGGCCTTTTTTTGAGAGGTTATTAATTTTCCTTCTTTCTTCTATGTCCCCATGTTTTTTAGTTGTTCACTTACCTTCCAGACCTATGATGAAATCCAGTATCATGCCTGTTGCTATTTTCCTCCCCCTTAGAGAGATATATGCATGTAAGGTATGTAGCCTGTATACTGCTGCTAATATGTAGTTTCTAATGAAGGAAAGCTATCTTTTCTTATGATTATTTTTGACATTTATCCCCATCTTCAATCTTTGCTGAATGGGATTGTGCTGCTTGTCAAATGCTATGGCTATTCACTGAAATAATGTTTCCAGATATGTCTGTATGGGACAACTAGAATTTCTGGAAGAAGTGTCCTCAGTGATGTGCCTGATTGTTAAGCTCTGTTTTGTTAAATATAACTTTTTTCTGTATATGTCTTTACTGAAGTAATTTGTGTCAAAAATTCAAATCCTTTTTTGCTGCTCTCATTTTTATTGCTACAAGCATAAAAATAAAAGGTCCATATTAAACACTGAATTTTTCCAATAGATCTTGTACCTTTTTTCATGCTTGGATTTTCTAGGACAGAGTAAGAGGGACCAATAACTTCTCTAGTTTCTCACTTGACAATGGAAGCCTTGGCACATCAGTGTAATCAGAAACGTGACTATGTGAATCACGAGCTTTAAACAGACTTGAGATGTGCTTAGGGGTTTGAGGGGGAGATTAATATTTTTTAAAATTTTGCCTTTTTTCACTTTACCTTTGGCATTTTGCCTGTTTGACTCTTAGCAGTGTCAGAATTTTGCCCACTAGGGAAACCTCTCTATATCACTAGTGACAGATAGTTTTTGTTTTGGAGTGTTTACACATGCTGTTCATTCTTTGGGAGCACAGTATTTATGATTCCCTTTACGGAGCCGCGTTCTGTTCGTGCTTACCCGCGCGTGCACCTTCGGTTAATGGGGCAGTGGGAGTGGCACGGCTGCAGAGGAGGAATGGTTTTTGTAAAGTGGAGAAGTGGAGGTTTTGGCATCTGCCTTTGGTTCTTGCCTGCCAGGCTTCATATTTAATGCTACGCTAGGCATGAACTCTGCTCTTTCTCCTTACTGTGCAGGGGGGTTCTTGCTCCCTGTATCCCGTGTTAATTGAGTTTGTAAATGTGTATAAGCAAACACTTCCAGGTTGTCTGTTGAAACACTTGCTATTAAGCTTTAAGCATTACTAATGCAGCTGTTAAAATGCCAGCTGTCCATCAGCAGTGGGTGTTTTCATGGGAATGAAAAAATCCTGCTTCTGAGAAATGTACAGCAGAGTCTTTGCCACTTGACTGTGGACAGAGTGGTGTTTTCTTGGTGATGTTTGCTCTTCTTGAGTAATGAAGTTCAAAGCTTTGTCTCACTTCTGATTGATTACTTGAGGGAATATATGCACATTGTCCCCCTTGTGGAAGTGTTACAGAGATTGGGAGTGGATATTTTATGGATACTAAACAAATGTAGTATGACCTGTGCACTTCACTACTGATGTTTTGTTTTGTTTTGTTTTGGGGTTTTTTTTTGAGAAAGAAATTGCTCCACTTAAACTCAGAGCTTAACTAAATCCTCCCACAATGGGTCACATTTTAGCCTTGGCCTCTGTTTCCTGTGACCGTGATGCTTAGAGATGTAAGGTTGAGTTATTCCATCATCTTGACATAGCCCTGTGCTGCTGGCTATTATCCAGAAAGCTTAAAGAAATATTTTTCCCCCTAAAAATAACAGCTTTTGATATTTTAATTTTTTTTTTCCATGCAGAGATGTGATAATACAATCTGGTTGAGGCTGAATTGCATGTCGCCTGAATAAATTAGGTTTGGTATAGCGCTGCTTAGCCCCATTTTTCTTGTACTGTGAGCTAATATTTTTTTGTTGTATATGTCAGAGGTTAACTTACAAAATGCTCTTGAAAGTACTCCTTCTAACTTGGTGTTTCATGCCATGAAAAAAAATTAGGATTTTACTTTTGATTGCAATTTTAATTGTGTTGAACATTTATAGCAGCTATTGAATGTGTTGGCTGGCCATTTAGAAGTGTTCTGAGGTGCCTGTTCTCGCTACAAAAGTTCACCTCCCACCACTGAACTGAGTAGGTTATGAAATCTTGCCAGCGAGAAATCTTAAGGGGAAAACACTGTGTTCAGAAAATGCTGCTGTATTCGGAATCCTAGGACTTGTTCTAAAAATAAACTTAATTGAAAAGATTTGTTTTCTTTTCTAATGTGGTTTACATCACTGTTTTATTAATATTTAAATAACAGAATGTCGTAACCCAGAGTACAGAAATACTTCTGTACAGAGCTCCCACCAGAATCTTGGAAACCTTACATGAAGCATTATGATGTTTATTTTGCCACTGGCAATTTTCTTGGTTTAATGTTGCAGTACAAAAGAAGATGAAACTCTGGGCTTTCTTCAGAATGAAAACCAGATGAGTAATGGGTTAAAAAGGAAAGTAATTTTACTAAGTCAATGTGCATAGTTGTGAATAAGGCTTTATTTGCCAGGGTTTACTTGTGGGAATCTTTAGAAATTACTTGGAAATTTATTTTTTGCTTGAACCACACCTTCTAACCTGACAAGAAGCTGCATATAGATCATGCAAATTTTGACAAATTAGATTTTTTATTTGCAATTATTTTACTATATTAGAGACAAATTGCCTAGCTTCCTATCTGTTTCCAAATAATTATTGTTTTTCAGTACTTTGAAGAGAAATAATTGGATTGATGCAAAGCTCAATAACTGGCTTGTAAATGAAAATCAATTTTTCTAAAGAAAAACATTATTTTTAGTAACTTTGAAGTTGCAGCTTCAACTGAAAGCTCTGAGCAGGCTGGCCTCTCTTCCAGTGCCTACCTATATTAATATCTATCTGTTTAGTGTATTGATTTATTTTTCCTTTTGCCCCTGCTGTATTATCCTCCCATAACCTGCTATGTTTATTATAAATGTGGTCATGACAAAAATAGGTGCTTGATAAATTCGGATGCAATAAATCTAAGGTCAGTTCGACATTATCAGGAGCTTGCTTATGAACAGGTTTATGACATAGATAGGTTTTATCTTACAAAGCTTGAGTGGGAGTACAGAGCAATCTGGGGACTAGCCAGGGATTTCTATTTGTCTCTTGAGTACTAAAGTAACATTAAAGCGGTGAGCAGTGGTGCTTTATAGTAATTCTTCAAACAGTTACCTTGTATGTGTGTATAGAAGTTTCAGTTTTGTTATTATTTGATAATTCAGTGTATAAACTTGAGGATTTTCTCTGAATCATTTTTAGCTGTGTGAGAAAATAAGAGCAGAGTAAAAACGATGGCAAAAGTGAAATAGTTTCTAAAGGCCAAAAGAAATAATGTTAATTACTCTTTCTAAAGTAAATCATTACTTGAATGTGATAAAAATGAGCCATTTGGGGACTGTATATTTGTTTCAGCTCCAGGCATCCACCATTGACTGTTCTATTTGAGGTGATGTTGAATGAAGTTGAAGAGGCAAATATTTTAATGGGCTTTTTTCCCCCTAAACCTTCAGCTGTAATTCTGCTGATTTTAATGGAAGTTATACCACCCTATTATATTTTAAAGACATTTTATCAGAGTTTTAAAATACTGAATTGTGTAACTTGGCAGTGTGACTTACCAGCAGATGGAGACAGAAAGTAAACCAGACTGCAGTCACCTCCACTTAAAAGAACAATATATTTTCATTTTCAACTGTCCAGTGCTTCAGATCAGCTGCTGTCTTTAGCAAAATACAGTAAACTTTAGCTGTTTGCCAGAGATCTTATCTCTTCCTGTGTAAGATCACTTAGGTGGAATCAATGAGTTGAAGGCCTTTCTTTTTCTTTTTATGTTCCCAGTCTTATGCTGTGCAGAAAATTCCCTGTCCTCTCCTGTTGATCTGTTTATTTTGAAGAGGGATCAATATGCATGATATACAATGAGGAATGTTCTTGCTCTGATTTTTCTACTCATCCCCTCCCAAAACCAGAATTTCCCTGCTTTTTGCAGCAGTAGGATAAATGTGGTGTGCAGTTCCATCATCTTGCCATGAAATTGTCCACGACTTCTTCAAATTTCCCGGAAGTTCCTCAAACTTCCCATGAAGTTGTCTACAGGTGGTGATTTTTGTCCCAGTTGCCACTTAGGATTTTTTGCTGGGTGGTTTGAAGCTACTGATTCCAGATGAAGACAGGTGCCACAATGGGAAGATAATCTTTTGTTGTGGACAAAAACCCCTATCTGGTCTCCCAATGTCCCTTACAGAGGAGATGTGGCTCCGCTGTGTGCAGATACACACTTGCAGCATAGAGGATTTTTGTAAGCATTAAGTGTATCACTTGTGCTCACCAGCTCACACTCATGTGTCCATGTGAAAACTTCTTTTTCCATAGTTCAGCAACACTGTAAACTACTTGCCATGTTTACCATGTATGAATTTTACTTTTAGTCTGGATGTAAATGTTCAAAATGTCTCTATTTCCTTAGGAAGCTATTATTACATTAATTTTTAAATGGTCTTCTTATCATCGTGGTCCATGCATTGAAGAAAGGACTCTTGACGACAAATTCAGAAGGCTAAAATGATTTATTAAAATGACTCCATAATTCTAGTATTTTTCTATATCTGCTCAGCAGAGAGCAATCTCCATGCTCCTGCTGCTGCTTCGTCCAGGGAATGTGTCCGAATAGTTTACAATATCAGAAAGATAAAGTAATTTCAGCTCCGTCTCTTCATAGGTAGGAGGAGGCCAACCAATTCCATGTCCTTGAAGAACAGACACAGATATTTTGTTTACAGAAAGCTTATACAGAGTAAAAGACAGCAAAAGGATGTTCTCCCATGGGAAAATGATCAGAAGGCTTACACACAGAGAAACTTATAGTATGTTCATAGCAACAGTCTTCTGATGAAGGATTTTGTTGAGTTGAAGTAAAAACAATTAAATACAATTTCTGAAGATCTATTGAAGTAATAATCTGTCATAAAGCATCTGATTACTGCAAACATGGGGTGGAAGTTTCACTTGAAATTGTGACAAAAATGCACACATAGCATCCAAACTTTTCCAGTTTTTAAAAGGTTATTGAATTCTAATATGCTCTTAATTCACAATTGGAAAGGAGCAATTAACTGAAGTGAAACACTTTTGTGTTTTTGAATGAAAAATAGGAAGAAGTGTTAGAGCCTTCAGAGTTTTCAGTGTGCTTTGGTACTCATTTTCCAAATAATTTTTTCTTGCTGATTCTAAATTAGGGGTTGGTTATTTTTTTTTTTTTTAATTTAAAATGGCCTGATGGGTTGAAATTAGCCAAGTTACACAGAATTGCTATTGGTTTCCTGGTTGCATAAGCCTACCAGGAAGGTTGTGAGAGGTCATGCTGCTGGGGAGAGCGTGGCTGCAGTTTGGGTGTGCTCTGGCTGAACTAATCAGAAAAAAAATGTTTGTAAAGCAGGGAGTGGTTCTGTGTTAGTTTTTGCATGAGGAGAGGAGCTACTTGCATCTATATTTCTGTTTTCTAAGGCAATGAGAGAAGGATCAGTGAATCAGGTTATTTAGGGGCTTTTGCATTGCAATATGACTTCTATTTATAGGCACCTATAAAACCTGTCTTTAGGTTCCTGTAGTCCCATAGGCACATAGTTTTATGAAATTTGCAGAAGCAATTTTAGGTACCTGCTGTTCCACATATTTTGTTACAAGTAATGTAGCAATTTGAGGAAGGGATAATTCGTCAGATGTAGTTCAATCCTATTCTTATCTTTGCTGTAATATTTTCAGCAAACTTCATGCAAAGTCCTCCGCAAGAGGGAAAGTATTTGAAGTTGTCTTCTGCCCTTCCCTTGGAATCAGCATTCCTTTTGAAGAGGGGAAGGTGGATAACCTAGGAATATATTCTTTGAGCTGTGAAAGGTAGATCTAGGTCTCTTGTGGATCAAACAGCAATGGAGGAAGTGATTTAGCAAAGCAGCTGTTGAACCCCTAATTTTACTGTGTAGATAGAGATGCAAATTTCTGATGGCAGTAAATAGAATATACTGATTTTTTGTTCCACAGTTAGGCACATGACACATCAGTGGAAAAAACTCTGTTCTCTATATATTTGAAGGCTTTTATACTGCAGGAGTCTACATTATTGGGGTAACTGAGAAACAAGAGCAGAAAAATTGCACAAACCCCTTCTTTGTTCGATGCCCCAGTATATGGAAACTATGCAAAAACAAGAACTAAAATTACACATTGATGGCTGTATCACACCTCTACTTCCTTCTGAAATCATGATGTTTCTGTTACAAACCTCACACACTTCTCATAATGTTTTCAGATTTTTTTTGATTACAAAATTTATCTTCCATTAGACTTTGTTTGACATGATTGTCTTGTGATATGAGTAGTCCCTTTTTCAGAACAATTGATCATAAAATATTTTGAACCAGCAATGAAAAATAATTTATTTTGTAAACTGTGGGTCTTTTAACATTCCTTTTTAAATACATGGTAATGTTCTGTGTTAGAAAAACACAGAAGGAGGTGTAAGAATAATACATCTGCTGGAGATCATGACTATAAATCTGGGTCTTCTAATAAGCAAAAAGTAGTGCTTTCTCTATGAGTTATGATAATTTGGTTTATATCCATTGCAGGATGCATTGAAAATAACCTGGCACACTGTAAAACACAAGGAGATCAAAGGCTGTGTACAAAGGCTAAATAATTACTTCCTTGCCTTCTCTGATGATGGAGGCATTGTCTTCTCCTCAATGTCTACAATACAAGTCATGGGAAACACGGGTGCTGGAAGATGTTAAAGGCATTCCAGGATTACTAAATTAATCAGTAGGGAGGGTTTTTTATTTTGGAAAGTTGATCCCAGTAGTTGTTTTCTAAAGAAAAACCTCAACATTGCTGTACACCGACATAGATAATTGAAAATGTGAAGTTTTTTAGACTTGTTTCAGAATTGCGACTGCCCAACCAATGAACAGTATCAAACATGTAGAGAACAGGGCTTTTTCCACTGATGTGTCATGTGTCTAATTATGGAATAAAAAAATCAGTATATTCTATTTACTGCCATCAGAAATTTGCATATCTATCTACACAGTAAAGTTAGGGGTTCGACAGCTGCTTTGCTAAATCACTTCCTCCATTGCTGTTTGATCCACAAGAGAGCTAGATCTACCTTTCACAGCTCAAAGAATATATTCCTAGGTTATCCATCAGTGCTCAGTTTGCTGATTTAGGGTACTCTGTGCTCTGAGTCAGTTTATTTTTTAAAACAGGTATATTATTTCTGAGCAAAATGATTGCTTTTACCACTATATTAAATAATGTAGTCTTTAACTGAGAAGTATTTTTTGTGTAAGAGTACAGTCTGCACTAGGATTTTATGGGTCTTATTTCAGTGTTCTCACATTAAATGCATTGCATTTCTTAAAGATTCGTGGACAGTTGATATTGGAGTTGTTCTCCCGGAAATGGAATGTGAAGGTCTTTAAATTGAATACTGGCTCAAACTAATTGAAACCATTTCAGGCTATTTATAACTGAAACCATTCTGGTTATTATAATTATCAAGTTAATGGAGTATACAGTCCCATAATTCTTTACCATTGATTTGACTTTAATTTGTCAAATTTGACTGTTCAAAAAAAACCATTTTGGACTTGATTCCTTCAAGGGAAGGATTAGGATAGACAAGTGCTCTTAGGGAAATCTTCAGCCAGTGTCTGCACATCTGCATAGAGGTTTGGGATCTGTGAAAGCCTAGAGAAACTTCTGTCATTGTGAGGAAGGAATCAGAATGTGATTAATGTTTTCATCAGGAACCTAAACAAACTATCAAAAACCACCAAAAGCTTTCTAGTACAGTTTGTTAAAATTATTCCTAGTACAGTTTATAATTCTTCAGACAACTGATGTAGTTTATACTGGCAAAAATTCAGTTTGCTAGTATATGTGTGACTTTCACAGCATCTGTGAAAGTCTGTTGTCATACAGACATGTGTCATTACAGCTCTACCTCTTTCCAGTGCAACTAAAGTTGAGTGGTCTTAAAAGTGCTATTTATAAACCTTGGGGGAAGTTGTCAGTAGATTTTTCTTCTGTCTCTTTTCTTTCTTCTGTATTTTGAATGTTTCCTGCTGTAGCATCTATGAGTTCACAGCCCTCATGTGCTCCCAACTGGCAGCTAATTTTCAGCTCTTGAGCAACTGGTAACAGAAAGTTTGATCCTGATATCTTTAGTAGAGTGAAGAGGTGATGTGGCCCCATAACCACTGCCCGTTCTCTACTGTTCTGAATTTTGTTATCTTTACCTTTCCTTGGTTTTATAAATTTTAATTTCCTCACATACTAGGTTTGTTTTAAATATTTTAAAATATGTAAATATATCTATCAATTATTTTATTATAATCTTTCAGGTACTTTAAGAGGGCTTCACATTCATGAGCATGTTCTTTAAACAGTGCACTAACCATTTCATATCTCCAGAGTGCTTAGCACAACCAGTTGTATCATGCCTCTGATTTTTGCTCTAGCAATGTAACATACAGCTTAAGAAGCCTTTGTGTGATGACTATTTCCAGGCAGAATTTCACATCTTTCCTACTTCTCATAACGTGACTGATAGTCTATGCTGCTGTAGCCTTGGGAGGTATGAGGAAATTGCAAGAGAAAGATAAGAAATCCAACTGTTTCCCACATGCAGCAGTTAAATATATTAACAACAGAGTATTTTGTCCCTTCCATTTGATTCATTTGTGAATGAAGACGTGAAAAAGAATTTTGTAATTGGAGCAAGGTTGGCAAATGCCCGCACTTAAGGCAATGCCAGAAAAGGCTATGTGACTCCCTAGTGCCCTTAAAGTCAAGTTTTCAGTTTCTTGATCTGGCTGGGCATGTCCTTGGTTACCTACCAACCAAATAGAATTGCCTTCTCTGGCCCTAAGACCTGCATGGCTTCTGCTGTAGCTTTGCTGCATTTATGACACTCCAGGGAGGCAATGCTTACCACTCTCAGTGAGGTTTGAGTCATGAAGATTGACAAATTTAGGTATAGTGTAGAAGGGAAGCCCTTGGCATTTGTGTAGTCTCTTGATCTGAGTTGTCTATAACAGTTGGACGCAGAGTAAGACACTACCCTACTTACCCTACTTTCAGCAGAGAACACTGGAGTTTTCAGTGATCAGATTCAGGCTAAGATAGGTTCTTTTTTCCCGAATTTCTGAAGTGCTTTTTTTTTTTTTTTTTTTTTTTGCAAGAGACCTCTTATGAAGTTGGGAGAACAAACAGGATTGGTGGCATCATTTATTGGGATCTTTTGGGATTTGAAATGGTAATTTTGCATGAAAAATATAAGATACATTATTTTTTTTCCCTGAGCCAGAACAGACGATTCCTGAACAATATTGTGTATTGATTTACAGATGTAATGATAATGCTTTAGCTTATATATTTTGTGATCATGGTCTTTTTTTGTAGCAATATATTCCTAAGAAGATGCTTTAAAACTGTTTCATATCAGTCATCAGGAATGCCCAACTTGACTCATTTATCTAGCATTAAGCAAGATATCCAGTATGACATGGGAAGCGAGATCACAGAAGTTCATTAAAAAGTAATGAAATGTCTCCTTGGTTGATTTACAAGAGTGGGCTATAACACGAAAAATTCCACTTACAGAAGCAGCTTCATGATTTGAGTGGGTTATTGCATAAAATACAAGGAGAGTAACTGGTTGTGGGAAGTGAGTCAATTCAGTAGTTTGAGAATGGGATTCAGAGTTTGATCGGCTGTTCTGTTGGTGCTGACTCACTGTGACCTTATGCAAGTCAGTGAAGATTTCTACATATCAGCAACTCAGCCTAAAAATATGCTATTCCTCTCACCTTTGCCTGCAAGCTTTCACTGTTGCAAATGAAAGGCAGAAGTACCTAAAAAATTATAAGAAAATTTCGAATCTTGTTCTTAAAACACTCTCTAGTTTCTCTACGTTGCATTTTCCTGTTTTATTACTGTTTTGCAGCGTCTTTCTCTGCTGCACTGTGGAGAGTTTTATAAGGGAAAGAATTGTCTCTTTGCCTTATTTTACTATTAAAACAACTGTTTTGTAAAATAATTCGCAAACACACAAACTAAAAACATGAATCACTTTTTAATCCCCTTTGATAATGTTTAACACTGGCATTTTAGCTACCATGTTATTTGTACCAGAACAAACCACTCAGCTTCACCTGGCTTAAGGGGAGGGTATTAACAAAAAATTAGTTCCTAAGTGATAATATTATATTATTTAAAATTAATTAATATTTGATTATTTTAAAAAGTAAAATCCTTCAGATAAAGTGAGATAACATTGTATTTAACCAGGCAGTTGAAATTCCCGATTAAAAACCTCTCCTTTTTCAGAGAGAGTTAATGTGGCAGATAAGTTTCATGCTCTTGAGTTTTGTTGCTAACTGCTGCTGCTACCCTCATTTGTCTGCTCCATCGTTTTTTGTCATGAGATACCTTGCCCCATTCTGAGCTTTTTTATTTCTTCCAGTGTTGATTTAATGAATCATCCTGACAGCAAAAAAGTTTTCTAGCTGGGGATTAAGGCAAACAGGAAGGTGATGCTTTTGCTCGGGGGTAAGAGTGACTGCACATTGGGTGACTGCTTGGCTGTTACGCTTTTGTGTCAAACACTCCCATAATGTGCACCAACTTTCAAGTCCGGGCAAGCCCTTAACAATACTTCTTTCAGTTTTAGTAGTGTTCCCAGATTGTAGGAAGTCAGGAGTTTGACTTGGTAACATATTACTAGTGAAAGCACTGAGGGGAAGAATGCTTGGAGAGGAACACGTCAGTGGGTTATAGTTCAGCTTGGTTTGGCAACTTCAGGACTCCTTTCTTTTCCGGGCTGTATTCTCTTGGCAAGCTCTGACTGTATAACAGTGCTATCAAATGCTTTTGGGACCCCTATATGTGTAAAAATAATTCATATTTGCAATATATTCTATTATATATCAAAAATAGAATATATGAGAGTAAAACAATAGAAAGTCTGTGAATCAATGTGATTCAAGCTGAATAACAACAAAAGATATGGCACAACCAGCTTGTTATAATGCTTAGCTGAGCTGTATCTTCTATGTACTTAGAGCTATTTATACAGCAAGGAACCACTTTCACCTTTTTTTCTCTTCTATTATGTTGTGTACAGTACAAATGTAATAAATACATAATTATCTTAAAAAAGGTAAGTGACTTTCACAAGACCAACTTTTTTGAGTTATTTATGATACTGGCTGTTGTAACTAAGGGAAAAAAAGATTGACCATATTTTTCCCTAAAAAAATAGTAATTATCTTGTCTTTTAATAACAGGAAAGCCTGAGCATCCTCTTTCATGTATAGAAAATTCAAAAATATATGTAAGAGCACAAGCTATTAATCACATATAACTTAGCAACTTGCCTGAGAAAAAATCTCTACACTTCTGTAATTTAGCAATTGAAAATGTCAACTTTGAGTAAATGACTGCCAAAGCTCTTCTATGTATGTTCTCACTAAATGTTAATTTGAGACTATTCTGGTTTTGTACAGCAAAACCTGTGTAGAATGAAAGGATAACTTACCACACTTCTTTCTTAGTCTCAGAAATTTCAGATTTTGATGTTGCAGTTGTCCACACGTATGTATGTTCTGTAGTTAAAGTATTTATGCTATAAAGACTCAAAAACCTACTGCAGAAATGCACTTATTCACCCAGCCTGAGTGCTTCCACTGCTGTGTGCTGCTGGGCTGCACTTGAGCATTGCATCACACTACTACCCCCGCGTGGTCATTTGCTATAGAACAATTTTTATGAAAAATGAAAGTTCTTGTCAATTACTTTAACTTCAAAGACAGGGATAATTTTTAGAGGGACACTGTGTTTGTGTTTTATCTTAGTATTTGTTTAAGACATTAGATGGAGAGTATTGGGAAACTGCAAAACTCAGCATGTGTTCTCCTTTTCACATAATAGTGTGACAAAATATTGCTTAGGAAGTTGCTAGAAGAACTACCTTTTCCAACAGTTTTTATGGCTTCATTAGAGAAACAACACCTGGAAATTTCAGGCATAGATTCTAAAGTAATTTTAATAAGCTGTAAAACATAAACCAGAATCTATACAAATAACATTGACATGAGATTTTCATTGGTATCAGCTATTCTGTATTATACTATTCCTATAATACTAGGCACTGTATTTATTCTCAAAGTAGTTTTTATGTGCATTGTGTGTATGCATTGGAAGTGTCCGTGACATTCTGCTGTGTAAAAGAGTGGAGTAAAAAACAAGGGTACTCAAGAAAGAGACTTTAAAAACATTCATTGTTTCCTAGTAATTTCTTGCTGTTGCAACATATAATAAATTTTGAAATCATTACAATGTATTTTTTGAAACACAGCAGAAAACTTTTGCTTTGCAGTGATTTGTTGCTTCATAATGATATATTTTAGAACTTACAAAAGATTAAATAATTTTTGTGCATATTGATGATGTTCCTTTTAAGTCCAAATCATCACTGCCATATCTAAATTTAGATCTTATCAAAATTCCTTATGAAAAGTGCTAATTTTGGTAGTGGAGCTGTCTTTGTGTCTTGCGTTGTAAGTGAACTCATTTGGTTATTGGGACCGTATATTCTCATCTATATGTGGGTCCCATGGAAAGGTGATATTTTATTTCTTCCTATGTACTGCTTCCATGCTATCTCCATCCTCACTATTAGTGCCATTATAGAAGATACTTTCTAGGATTAATTATAGTCTTTGCCAATCATTGAGACCTGGACTGAATCTGCTGCATTTTTCGTGTAGAAATTAGCATTGTGTACTATGCCAGGGCTGTTTGTGGAGAGGGATTTTTCTTCTGTCAGTTTCAAAAATCTGTCTTGATCGTCATTAAATACAAAAAGGTGGTCAGTGGCATAATTTCTTATTCACATCCTGATTTTTATATAAGAATACATGAATCGTTCTTAAGAGGTGTCAAAAAAGATCTGTATTAATATTATCCAACAATTGTTCTGAAATAAACAGTGCTTTTCCCTTTTTCATTTTTTTCGCCAGGTTTTACTGTTCATATAACCATTTATACTCTAACTGGTCTCAGCTCATACGTTCTTATTTTTCATACTAGACGAATGTTAGTGGAATTTTAAAATTGGTTGTATTTTTACTTTTTTGTGGAACTTCTTCAGACAACTGCTTAGAACCAGCTTCCAGCTATCCTTAGAACTGGAATGTTCTACTTTAATATAAAGTACATCTCCTCACTACTGGTAAGCAGTCTCCTGTTTAATACTGGTGGGGCTTGCTTATCCAGAAAGATTTTCCTACTCTTGATAGTGCACGTTCTCTCTGTGGTTCAATATTGATCCTGTTTGCTTATTGAAAATGTTTCTAGGTAGGTGAGTTAAACAGCTCAACTGAATTGTATGGTTTCAGGGACACCATGTATACAATACCAAATTCATGCAGACTCCAAAGTATAGTTTTTCTCAATCATTGATTATTCATAATGAACACTGTTGTTCGTGTGAATAGCTCTTGATTATTCATAGCATATCTGAATGGCTGCTGTAAATTGGAAGATGTAGTCTCACACTGCAAGAGACCCTTGTTGATCTTTGTGTGACTTTTCCCATCATTATCAATGATGCTTGACTTAATTATCTTTTGATTGCTTGCCCTTCTTTTGTGCCAGTTCTGCCTAAAGAATCCTCTTTCTCATTTCACTCATATCACACCACCTTTCTCTCTCCATTTAACTGTCTATGTCTGCTTTTGGCATACAAATGGTAACATAACTTTCATTGGGCCTTAGTTTAAAACAGACATATTCCTTCCTCAGGGTGTTTTAGTAAATCCTTTTAATATCTGGATTGTTTAAAGCTAGTCTTTGGGGTGATAATTCCTTGTTTCGTGCCCTGGACCAGATTCAGCTCATTTTTGGTCCAAATATAAATAGCATCAAAAGGATGCTCCAAGTCACAGCATGAGCATCTTGCCTTCACCTTTGGTGTTTAAGGCAGCAGAAAGTAAAACTACTATATTCTTTAAAAAAACCTACTAACATGCAAAGAAAACAGTTCCCTGCCTTCAGTCACTGTGCTTTATGATTCAGAATATTAATTTTTAATTATGTTTTTCATTAACCTATCACCCCAGTAGAGTCTTTAATAGAGGATTATAAGTAATAACATTTTAAAAATGGTCTATATTGGAAGTGTAAAAATTGCAACAATAACCAGCCTAACTAGCAAGTTACAAAGTGTACAGATGGCTTAATTGTTTGAGAAGCATCTCTGGTGAGATGAAAAAAAAAGGGGGAAAGGAAAAAAAAAAGGAGTATTAACCACATGTATTCCCAGACTTCTTGCTGGTATCAGACCAGCGTATCAGAAATCTGGTTGGAAGAACTGAGTGATAAGTTCAGGTGATTACTCAGATGACTCAGAAATTGACTCCTGATGTGGGTGCTTTGACTTTGTTGTCACGTCTCTTTCATCCAGGTCTCTGTGATCAGCACCTCTGTCTACTGTCTGAAACCAATTATTAAACTCACAGTACCTCTGTGCAAAGGACATTTTCAACTAGTCTTTTTTTCTTAAAATATTCCACTTATAGGGGTTTTTTAACAAGAAAAGCATTATAAACAGTAGCTAGAATTATTTTTCTTGGAATTGAGATAGCATAAGACCACAGTTACCTAGCCTAGTCAAGGAGGCTGGCTAATTTACAGGAGAGTGAAGATCATCCTTCAGTTTTAAAGTTTTTATCATACAGCTTAGATCTGATTAATATATTTTTAATTATTTTTAGCTGTGGCTTTCTCTGCATGTGGAGAAAGTTCTAATATACAGTCCTCCAGTGCAAAGATAATGGGGTGCTCTGGCTCAGAAGTTTTGGTGGGTTTAGTGCTTGGGAGACCTGCCCTGTCTTTCTGCTCCAAATTACTGGTCCCAGGGCATGCAAGTTGTGCATCAATCATTGCAGCATCTAAGGGTATTGTCACAGCTCAGACTTAACTATTGTTGGCTGCTTGACCTGAAACACTTCACACTGGCTGCACCCTCCCTTCCATGACTGTCACAGCATAGGAGACAGCGAGATTTTCTAGGGTGTATCTCGCAAAGTCCTCCAGTTCTTGTTGCAGGGAAAAGATGGCAACTCCAGATGTTCCTTAAGTACTTAATGCTTAGAAATGGGACAAATCTCAGAAGTTTATTTTACCTGTATTGAACACGAGTAAGCAATTATGAGGATAGAAGTATTTTAAGCAGAATAGATACCAAGGAAACATGATCAGGAAATCTTTGAGGAAATCTGATTAACCGTATCGATTTAAAAAAAATATTTTCCATGCTTTTCACATTTATGTGAAAGGCCAGTAAAATAAATAGGACACTTGATCCACATTCCAGAGGAGAGTAGAGCTTCTCAGTCATAAATGCTGTTGAAGATGGTGTGAGAAACTTCATGGAGAAGTTTCAGAGCATAATCATGTTTACCTCTAGGGCTGTATGTTAAGCTTAATCTTAGTACATAACAGGATAGAAGACTTCCATAACATACATCCTTTGTGGAAAACAAATTTCCATCTTTGTTTTGTTTAAAAATACTTCTAGATATAAATTTGGTTTGGGCATTGATTGGTTGATTGTGAATTACTTTGGTCAAAAAGCAGAACAACCCTACTACTCATTTAATACCTATGCATTCATATTATTTTCTCCTGCTGAAAAGTTAGTTTGATTTTAACAAAAGAAAGTTGGAGTGCACCAAGATTTTTAAATTAACCTATCACTGCAATAGAACCACAACCATTGTTCTATTGAGTGCTTTGTTATTAAAAAGTACTGTGAGTTTGTAACAACCTTTGAGTTAATTTATTGATGTTTTACATTGGTGTCATTGTCCTACCAAAGCACTTTATGAGTTTAAAGGGCAACAGGAAAAGTTTACACAAGGGAATCCATTTTAGTGGTAAAGAATCGCTGTAACTGAGGGCTTTACGAACATCTTAGGAAAACGTCTTCTGGGAATAGTTCAAGGATAGCTGACAAAGACAGATGAAGACTGCATTCAAATAGAAAGAAAAGAAGGATGGTGTATTTTTGTAATGACAGATCATGTGAAAACTCAGATTTTAGAACCCCCATTATTCTGTCTAGGGGTTCTGTGATTGGAAACTCAACATATGAAGATTATCTTTACAGAAGGAATGAATGCAGGCTTATGAGATGCTGTGTGCAGCTGTATCACTTTTGTGCTCTCCAATTCCTGTTCCATGGAATCATAGAATGGTGGTGTGTGTTCAAAGGGACCTTAAATATCTTCTGGTTCCAACCCCCCTGCCCTGGGCAGGGACACCTTTCACTAGACTGGGTTGCTCAAAGCCCCATCCAGCCTGGCCTTGAACACTGCCAGGGATGGGGAATCTACAACTTCTTTGGGCAACCTGTTCCAGTGTCTCAGCACCCTCACAGTAAAGAATTTCTTCCTTGTATCTAATCTAAATCTACCCTGTTTCAGTTTCAAGCTATTCCCCCTTGTCTGCCATGTCTTGACAATGCATGCCCTTGTAAAAGTCCTTCTTTCATAAGCTCCCTTTAACTACTGAAACTCATCAGTACAGCTGTTTCCTAAATTTATAATGGTTCAGTAGGTACACGTGTAATATTTATATGTAGCTGCATAAACAATATCAGCATAATGTCTCTGGTTACAGAAGGCTGTTAGTGGCCTGGAAGTAAATTTCAGATCTGTTTGGCACTTTCTCAGTACTACATCACAAACTTTAATTTTCTCCAATAGATAGAATATACCAAGCTATAAAATACTTATCCACTAAATTTAATAACTCTGAAAGAATTAAAATACAGTAACTGGGACTGGAATTTCTGGTGCCAGTTTGGCCTCCAGACATTGTCTAGAACTCATAGATTTTCATAGAAGAAAATCTGCATTGGGAAAAAAATGTGCAAGGCGTAGGTTCCTTGGTAATATTTGTAAAGAATTCTAGGAAAAGCAATCTTAGGAAAAAGGTGCAGTTTTGCTGCAAGGGCTTTCACATTTAGAACTAACAGAAATTAAAGACAGAATGAGTTTGTCATAGTCCTACAGTCTTAAGAGCAGTGTACTGCATTGGTGAACAAGACTCTTATGAAAAAACTTACATAAAAAGGAAGCATGCAAAAACTGAAACAATGACAAGTGATCCAGAAGGAATTCAGAGAAACAGTCATGTGTGCATGGGATTAGGAATACCAAAGCTCACCTGCACTAGAATCTAGCAAGGGATGTGAAGGCCAACAAGCAGGTCTTCTACAGGTATATCAGTAGAAGGAGGAAGAGTGGGGCAAACTCATGGCTGTTGCGGGGTGAGGCATGGGACCAGGTGATAAAATACAAGAAAAAAGCCAAGTTACTCAATGCCTACTTTACCCTAGTCTTCACAGTTCACACCAGCCCTCTGAAATCCCAGGTGCCTGGGACCAGTTGGAAAGTGCCGGAAGGTGAAGGAACATCAAGTTTGGGAACACTTGAACTGCATGACACTGGTCCTTCTGGGCTACACATCTCAGTGCCAAGGGAGCTGCTTGATGGCATTGCAAGGCCATTCTCCATTACCTTTCCAAGGTCATAGTCACTAGAGGAGGTTCCTGAGCACTGGAAAAAAGCAAATGTCACTCATATTCAAGAAAAAGAAGAAGAAGGATCTGGGGAAGTACAGACCAGCTGCCTCATCTCTATTCCTTGGAAAGTGATGGAGCAAAACATGTGGTGATTAGTGGCACAAAGTCCAGTTAGAGGTCAGTAGCTACTGGTTTATCCCTGGGGTTGTTAGTGGGGTCAGTGCTGTGTAACATCTCCATTAAGGCCTGGATGATAATGCAGAGTGTACAGACAATACAAAATGAGGAGAAATGTCTGATGTGCCAGATGGCTGTGCTCCCATTCAGAGACGGACAGACTGCAGGAATGGGCCAACAGAAACCTCATGAAGTTCAACAAAGGCCATGTCTTACATTTGAGGAGGAAGAATCCTATCCCACTGTAGCAGTGGACAGGCTGGGGGCTGACTAGTTGGAAAGCAGTGTGGCAGAGGAGGGTCATGGGACAATGAAGACCAATAGGATGCTGGGCTGTGTTTGGGAGAATTGCCAGCAGGTCAGCTTCTACTCATCCCTGATGAGGACACAACCCCGAGTGCTGTGTCCAGTGTTCTGGGCTGCTCAGTACAAGTCAGACATGGACGTGCTGCAGAGAGTCCAGTAGCAGGCCACAACAATGATTAAGAGGCTGGAACATCTTTGTATGACAAGAGGCTGAGAGATCTGTGACTGCTTGTCCTGAAGAAGAGAAGGCTGAAAGGGATCATATAAATAAATACAAATATCTGAGGAGTGTAAGGAAAACAGGCTCAGTGGTACCCACTGTCAGGACAAGAGGCAATGTGGACAGATTATAATACAGAAAGCACAACGTTTAAACACAAGAAAAAAACTATTTTTGACTTTTTTTTTAACCCTCTCTCTTTTGAGGGTGATTGAACGCTCAAAGAGGTTGAACATTTGCCTGGGAAAGTTGTGGAATCTCTGTCCTTGGAGATACTCAGATATATGTGTGGAGATACATAGATATCCTTGGGCAAACTGCTCCAGATGACTGCTTTGTGAGGTGGGCTGGACTATATGGATCTCCAAAGATCCTCTCCAACCTTAATTGTTCTGTGATTCTGCAACAGAATCTGCTCCTTAATTGTGAATGTATTGAACCTACAGTACCAGAAGTATTTAGAAAATCTGTGCTGTGTCATGTCTCAAAATGCTTTTTTTTTGTCCTGCAGCTTTGTTTACAAATATGTGTTTTTCAACATTCTTTCCTATAATTCTCATCTGTAAGAACAGGAATTGTTAATGACTTTATAGTTTCACTTTTATTACTTCCAAAGTCCCTATCTTTAAAAAAGCCATTTATGAACATTTTTTATTAAGATGAAAAACCAGCTCTCATGAGATGCTTAATAAAATGGTAAGAAATCACAACAAGACTCATGTGGGGAAGAGTAAAGAAGGTAGTTCTTTCAGTGTGGAGATCATAGAACATACAGTAACTGACTTGCCTGAGGTAACACATAAAATCTATAGTCAAACTGGGAATAGATTTCCAGTCTCTGGAGTAGCTATCCTGTATTTCTGCTTTCTCTGAATATTTTTGATGATAAGCAAAAAGATTTTTCACTATCTGCAATAAATTAGCTCTTCTAAGTGCTTGTTGCTGAACATTATCAGTCTTTTCCATGTGGCAGATTTCACTGGTATAATTTTACTGTCATCAGTCAAATTAGATTTCCAGCTTTCTCACTTAAGGATTAATCTTTTGATACTGGGAAGTATATTAGTATTTGTCTCCATATATACAGGTGAGAGAGCCTTACATTTGAGTTATTATGGAATTAAAGGTTTTGTTGACTTAGCTATTCTAGAAGTAGAGTGTTAAGTTAAGACTGTTACTGGGGCAATAATAGAAAATGTAACTCAAAACATGATTAATGCATATGCAGGATTTTATGTGCCATAGAGTAAACCAAAATTAGGGCTAATATAGACTTCCAGTGGAGTGCAGCCACTGAATTAGATTTAAGTATATAGTTTCTGTATCTGTGGGCATCAGAAGCACTATAAAAATTCAGGAGTGCTTGGCTATTCAGTTAATAAGCTTATCTTTTTCTTATTCTAGACATAACAGGATTTTGTAGATCACAGGGCTACAGCATCTTTGAAACTGGTGTCTTGTCTTTGTGGGCTTGAGTATTGAGCAAGATACCAACTGCGATGACCAATCACTGTATAACAATGACTGGTATTTTAGCAAAGGTTAAGGAGTGAGTGGATAGGATGGTATTGATGTGTTTGTCATCTCTTCAAAGAAGTGATAAGAACTTACTTCTTAAAACCACATTTGTGTGATACTGAATTTTCCTGAAACTGTACATTTACAATGTGTATGTTTTGGACCAAATAAAGCCTCTAGATCCCTTCCAACTGGATAGCTCTATTTTATTCTACAGCTCTTCTTGGCCTTGTGGGATTTCTGTTGCTAAAAGCTTTTTATCTTTCCCAGCTTGATCAGCAAAAGTCAGATAAAGGTGTGGAAAAAGCCTGCAAGAAGGAAATGGGTTGTTCCCCAGCTTTCTGTGAAGAGCCACAAGCTCTAAGTCACTCTGTGTAGGCTCCTCTCTGCTGAGTATAGCTCCTAGGAAGTCTGACAGCATAACTGGAATTTGTTTAAAGATTACCAAAATGACAAAAATGAAAACTGCAAGAATTAAAACACAGAAGATTTGTTATAACAAGCTTCCAAGAAGGGATTGTTTAAAAGTTTGTAGTGGTGTTTAGGTTTTTAAATTACATTATGCTTTTGTAATTTCCTCAAGTAATTGATCGACTGTTATTTGCATATTAACACTGGACAGAACTAGAGGAAGTTTGCTCTTTCCTGTGAAAGTGTTTTGGGATTTTTTCTGTGTCTTGCTGTGTGAGGTGGCAGAATGGTTTCTTTTGGACCTACACTGCATATACTTTACTGATTGGCAAGTGTGTTGGGCACTGCAGTTGAAAGAGAGTCTAGATTATTCTGGTAAAGGAAAAGAATCTTTCCAGCTGAATGCTGACTCTTTATTATGAGTTTTATTTTTTATATTTTTTATTCCTGAAATATGTATCATCTATATTCTTCTGTCTCAAAACCAGTTAGACTTAGCTGGCTTAAATCTCTCTGCTCAGAGCATGTGTAATTTAAAAGGACCAACTGCTGAAGCTCCAAATAGTAGCTGTGAAATACTGCTCAAAGTTAGCTGAGTGTTACAGCACCAAAACTCTTAAATCTTTGGCACCAAATTGCAGTCCTGTGAAGTTTTATCCTTTTTCAGCAGATTGCAGCTGTTTCATGCCCTGATTAATGAGAACAGAAAGTGAGAGCAACATGCTGTACATGAGTGGAAAGTAGGAGTTTAAATACTTGAACTGCAGATAAAGTTTCTTCCCCATTCTCAGTCTAGTATCAACTTTATATCTAAAATAGAGTATTTGTTTCTTTTTTTTTAATTACAAGTGTAATGTTTTATCCTAATATGGCAATATCTTACTCATATTTGTTACGTGCTACAACCTCTATTTTTAAATCAGTCTGCTAATTGCATTTCACATTGCTACTAAGATATTTTTATTATGGCAATTTCTCTGTAGTTTTTTATTTACTTCATGTCTTACTGCATTAACATATGTTCCAATTAGAGGAAGGTGAAAGCTTTTTTAAAATTATTATTTATTTTACCAATAGTGGTGCAAAAATCTGTTTCCTTAGCATAGGCTGGAAGGGATCATGAAGGGAAAACGAGGTTGAGGAAGAAGGGCACTTCACAGCTGTATAACTGCATTTATTTGTATTAGAGTTTTACTTAGGCTGGAGTCCATCCACATAAATGACCCCAGTATATGGAGTATAAGAATAACTTTGAAGAAATTTAGTGTTTATTATTACACAGAAATGGTGGTGCTTAATCACAAGTTAATGTTTTGGTGGGGTGTGTGGCTGGCTTTCATTCTGAGATTTTGGAAAGCTGTTTCCTCACAGCTAGCTGGTCTGATTTTTTTCTTTAATAGGACAGGGATAACTGCCATCAACAGTGACAGACCGAGCATGTGCAACTTGCTGCATTTTGCAGTGATGTCTGTCACTGATGTAACCTGGAGGATGTGTTAGCAGCAGCAGCAGCCTGGGGCATCTTGGTTGAGGCAAGTATCTCGTGCTTCAGGCACCCCATGATACAGCTACACTTGCTCCACTGAGCTACCAGTTCCTGGTGGCACTTGTTTTATTAAGATTTTCTTGATATTAAAACAATGTTACTTCACCAACATACCGATTTTCAATTTTATTTTGATGATTTTTAGCTGTATAAATTCATAGATTCATTGTTTGATTTTAATTTTTGAATGTTAGGCTCCCTTCACTGTGAATAGGAATCTTCAATAAAAATGTAACCTTGCAGTAAGCTGCTGCTGAAGTTTTTATTCTTGGTAGATAAAATCTATTTTTATTTTGACATAGCTAATGAAAAATCCATCAGCCTAAGTGACAGTAATGGAAGCTGCTATACAGAGACTGTCAAGAAAATCACAGGCTTGGAGTTCCTGAGTCATAATTTTAATATAAATCAAGTGTTTGATTGTCACATTTTTAATAATAAAAATAATTTTCAATCCACTGAACACATGGAATATTTTAAGGGGTTCTGAGTTAATATGAGCTGTAAGATTTTACCTTGTAAAGTAATGAAGGCACTGTCTGCCTAGAACTATACCTGTGCAGATGGTGAAAATGTTCCAGTACTGAAAAGAAAGGGGTTGGTTTTAGTTCGGTACTCAACTTGGCAAAGTCACAGTAATAGGCAGTATTACAGGAGAGAGTTAATATCAAAGAGTATCATCATATCATCTCTCTCTCTCTCTCTCTCTCTCTCTCTCTCTCTCTCTTATTTTCTTTAATTGCCTGGTCTGTCAAGAATCCAAATACTCATTGTTATGGTAAATGAAAGCCTAGGCCCACTTGCAAATACAAACATCAGACTTGAAAGCAAAAGAGATGCTGTCTACATAGCAGGAGAAATTCAACCTGTGAAATTTTTTGCTTGGTTGCACAATGATGCACTTTCAGCAGTGGAATAGAAAAGGCTGTTCAGGAGCAGCATGTTAAGTCTGGTGGCCATCCATTCCCATGGTACTTCCTCATGGCAAATTAAAGGGACCATGTACAGCTACACTGTTCTTGAATTTGTCTTTTTCTTTTTTTTTTTTTTTTTGTGCTTCTGATGCTGTCTGCCTGTACAATCTCTTGTGACAGCAAGCTTCATAAAATCACTACCTGCTATGTAAAGATGTGCTACTTTTTATCTTTGTTAAGCTGATCTCAATATAGTTTTGTCACATTCCTCCTTGTTATAATGTTGCGGGCTTTGGTGAGCTATAGTTCTGCAGTCACCTTACTTTTCCTTAATGCTTTTTTAAACATTGTTCATATCACCCCCTTGGTCTTCTGCTCGTCAATCTCTCTTGTTGTGAGGCTCCTACTGTTCTGTGAATCATTTGTGTTGCCCTTCTCTGTACCTCCTCTTAACCCCATTTCTTGAGTTAGAGCAGAACTGTCTGACACAACAGTGTTATAGAGCAGAAGAATTATATTCTGTCTTGGGTATGTTGCTTTTCTTAGTGATAGGCAAAATTGCATGGCATTTCTGGCTGTGGTTGAGCTTAGAGAACTGCGAACTGACTCACAGATCTCTTCTTTACACGAAGTTGATGTGAGAATGTTAATGAGGTTTAGCTTTTTCTTTTAAACAACTTTCAGTTCACAACATGCCCCTTTTCCGAATTTAGTTCTAATGACATTTCTTCAGTGTTCTTTGGTGGGAAGCCTTGTCAAAGGCTTTCTGAAGATCCAGGTCTACAGGGTCCTGATTTTTCTACTTGCTTTCCTCTACACCTCCTGAACACATGGTAGGTAGCAGGGCAATATTTTCTTTTATAAAAGCTCTGTTGGCTTTTTCCGGTTGGATATGTATGGGCTCAGCAACATTCTTTTCTATGGACTCTACTGCCCTACCAGAAGTGAATGTTAGTATCAGTGGTCCTTTTGGGGCTTTTGTGGCTCCCTGGCCCACACCACTTGGTGATTTGGCTGGCTTAGTACTTCCTGTATATGCCCTCCATGTCGATGCAGCTGTTCTGATGTTGTGGAGAACATGCTGTGTGAGATACCATCTCATCATCTTCATCTGGTAAGACAGATGCTGAGGATTTGATGAGCTTCTTTCCTGTGGCCTTCTTATCCTTGAGTACCCTTTTCACACTTCTGTTGGAAAACAATCCTACCAACCTGCTAACTGTCTTTCATCTTTCAAAGTTTTATGAACATTTTAGTCTCAGCATGGGCATCTGTTGCAAGGTTATCTTAAAATTCTTGTTCATGCTCCTAATTTCCTGTTTGCATCTGACTGCCCCTTTTATGGCCTTTCCTGTTCTCATTTTCATCCTCTTCACTTTCAGAAATTTCCTCATGTTCTCTTATTCACTCTCCTGACACATTTTGAGCAGCATGTCCACTTATTTACATGGAAAGAAATATAGGGTAGACTTGAAAAAATTAGTGTTTTAGTTTGTAGTTGCCAATAATGGGTCCACAATTAGATATTATTTTCTAAATTCAGAATATTTTCTCCTTTCTGTCTTTCTGGCAGCAGCAGAAGTAAAAAATTTACCTTTGCAGAAATGTGGGGCTTTACAAAGTGAGTGAATTAGAAGTAAGGCAATGTAGTTGGTTTCCTTTGAAATAAAAACTGTTAGTTTGACTTTTCAGGTGTTATATACTGGATGTTTTAAAATCTGCTGATACAAAAGAGGATGTTCCTCATTTTTAGTGACCCAAATACCCACAAATCCAAATTTTTTTGTCACTGAGATTTTGGAGATGCAGAGTTGCATTTGACATTCTTGGATAATTGGACACATATGTACTCCTTAATTTTATGAAAAATGGCTGTGATTTTTATAATTAGATTTCTTGTGGAAAATATACCACAGTGGAACACTGTGATGTTGTGACTGTAATATTGTCAATAATTTTCTTTACTAATGGCTAAAATAGTAAAGATTATTTGGGATTCTATTCTATTCTGTTCTAATTATAGTCCTATACTTCTGGAGAGACATTGTATTACTAGATGACACGAGATGCAGGATGGGGAAGCTCAGAGGTTTTGGCAAGCTGATGAGAGGTAGTTCTGTAAAAAGTGAGAAGTAGCGTGGGATTGTGGGATCTGTACTTCTTGTTTCTCTTAAATTACAGTATGAAAGAAGTTAATGTAATTGGAGTGATTATTGCTTATGCTTCAGATTTAATGTCCAGCTGGGATTAATTATAAAAAGGCTTCTCAGAACAGTGAGATCTTGGAGCACTGTCTTAATTGCCATGGGGAGAAGAAAAAGGACTACTTTCTTAAGGTGTAGTTCTAGCCTGATCATTGCTTTTGAGAAACTTAACATGACCTATGTGTAGGCAATAATGAGGACCCAAATTCAACAACCTGGGAGGTCCCTTCCAATCTCAAATTACTGGAAATGCTCTTACTTGGTATAGACTAAGGAAAGCATTATTAGCAGATTACTTAATGACTCATTGGCAGATGGAATTTTAAACATTTTAGAGTCTAAATAAAGTTAATTAAAGGTATTGGGCTAAAGCTTTGTGCTCAGTTTTGATGCCTGCAGCCATGCAGTCATGCTTCTATTTAAGATGGTCAAACCTCAGCTCAATATAGTTACTTGTGGGAAAATGTAAATTTCATGTGTGTACTCCATTAAGTACTTCTATTTCTTGGGTAAATGTTTACCAGATTTTAAAAAATTTTAATGCAAAAATAAATTCTATAGAGCCTGCAAGGTTATTTACTGCCAGCTTTAGGAAGCTAAGTTCAAATGGCTGACTTGCAAATAGATTTAGTCTTGAAGATATTGGTTTGTTATTAGGGATATTGGTGTTTAAGGAGTGAGTAGAAATAGGAGACAATGGTTTAGTAGGCATAAAAATGACATGAAAGAGTTAACAAATTCTTTAGTGAGTAATACGTCAAGGTTTAGGTAGCTTTTTTTCTTTTAACAGAGTTAAAGTTCCCAAAAGTATTAAGCATAATGTATGTTCTGTGTCTTCTAGTATACCTAGCGCACTTTTGGGAGTGTGGATTTCCTTCCATTTTGGAAATTTTCTCAATAAGTCAGTGTCTGTCATGAATGTGGAGTACCGTTTCCTTGGAACTGAATTTCTCTAGTCTTAACATCTTCTGACCCTTGATAAACACACAAGTCATCTACTTCTGTCCTTGTGATGAGCTTCCAAAATCTCAGAGTGTGATATGAAGCACAGGTGCTGCATGGCTACAACATACGGCTTTGAAGAAGTGCTTGTATTTGCTAACTGATTAAATCTATTTATAGCATGGAAAACTAGCTTATCTTGGGGTCTGATCAGAAAACTGCAAAGTGCCTTAAAATGGTGTGTGGTGAGCAGACCCTTTCCACGGGGAATTGCTATCCTTAGCTAGAGCAGGAGGGCTGAGACTGAATCCACTGGTCCAGGCTGTTGGCATGTGAAGCAAACTGACAAATCTAAGCTTTCAGCTACAATGTTTGATTGGAGAGGGTTGCTTTTTTGAGAGCACCAATTCAATTGATTTATGATCGTTGGACTGCGTTTGTGGTTTGTGACATTAGGACTATCTAAATGAAGAGTGGGATCTCTGTACGTAACAGCAATGTTTCTCATGTCAAGGAAATGGTAGGAACAGTAGAGTGCTTTCTGCCTTTTCTGTGTTTTTACTACTTGCATTAAAGTTCAGGAGAATTTCACATCTGATAATAGAAGATGTTTATAAACTTTAGGTCAGGTCTTCGTTAAGTTTCCAGAAGCTCTAGAATAACTTCAAATGATGTTTGTCCATTGTCTAGAAATTGTATTATAAGATTCTTATCATGTTATTACACTACAAGTGGGGAATTATCTGGAAATAGTAATTTTGCAATATAATATCCAAACATACTCGCTTTTTCTCATACCTCTTGTGTGCTTCAACACTGAAGAAAATTTGAGACTCGTACAACTAGTATTCTGTGTTCATGTTGTTTTGTCTGATTAAGTGGAGAATTTCTGTAATTGGATGAATCCCACATGCACTGGTGCAAACAGCATACACCTTTAAAATATACTAATTTGTCTCTTACTCATTTCAAAAAATGGCCTTTATATAGACAGGATTCAGTATGCAATGGAAAGACTTGGATCTGCAAGTCATTTTTTGCCTAAAAATATTTGCATGGTAAAAATATCCCTATCTGTTACTGTTCTCACACTTTCCAGATAATAATTATCTCTAATGGTTAGCTGATTTCATGCTGAAGGCTTCAGTTCAGCAACACACTCAAAGTCTGGCATGACTTGCATCAAACTGGATTATTCCCTCTATTTTAAAATAATTCTTGTGCTTGAATCAGACACATTTAAGAACCCCATTGAATTAGAATCTGTGTGGAAATTGTTTTTCTCCTCAACATAATCAGTTTTGGAACTGGAAATTACCTTCTGTTGATGGTTTTAGTATTTTTTTCCAAGTTGTGCCACCATCACTTGTTGCTCACTTTATTATTTGTGGCTTTGCAGCTATCCAGATGATTGAATTATTTTGTGTGTATGTTCAGAATAATTATGTGCCTCTTGACTGCCTTTTCAGTTTACATGTAAAATTAGCATGCTGCCAACATTGACATTCTTTAAAAAATAGCAATGCAAAATCTGGTGGTCTGAAGAATTAGTCTCTATTTAATGTGAATGAATAAATTTTAAATTCACAGTTATATTGAGGTGTAACTTAAAATTTTAAAAAGCATAGACTTAATCTATATGTGCAGCTGTTTCTACATGTTTCTATATTTTTAATATTTTTCAGACAAGTATAAAAGAAGGATTACTACTGAAGCAAACCAGCTCTTTTCAGAGGTGGAAAAAGCGTTATTTCAAACTTCGAGGTCGTACCCTTTACTATGCTAAGGATTCAAAGGTAATTCTGTGCTATTAGTGTCTAATGCCATTTACTTGTGACTTCAGTTTTGTTTAGGTTTATAAGTTTAATATATTTAGTAAGTTTAATAATAATAATATTTTAATGATTTGTTCATGGTTGTTTTATGTAAAAACTGCTGTATATAGGATGTAGTGGGTTAAATTAACTTTAAGGAAGATGGGTAATTTCTCTTGATTTTTTTAATATGAAGTTTATCACAGTTATTTTAACCTTTTTGGCTATTCAGACAAATAATCAAGTCATTTAAAGGAGTTGTGGGGTTTTTTGTGGCTCAGAGAGTCAAAAAAAGTAAAAACTGGATAATGCTTAGAAGTTATCACTAAGGCTGCATTCTATTAAAACTCTTCTGCTCTGATGCCCATAGAAATAGTTATGTGAAATCAAGATAGGCTGATTTTCTGCCAAAGCTGATATATAAGGGAAAAAGCTGTTTCTCATCTACTGAATTTTTTTGGTGGGAGAATTGGGGGTGGGCAGAGGGGAATACTTATCTTCTCTTTGAAAGGCATTTCCTTCCTCCCTCCTAAGGCTGGGGCTAAGAGCATTTTGGCTGACTCAGATTGTGCTGTTTTATAGCTGTGGGTGTTACTCTCCTTTACCCTGTGGGGTTGCAGCATCTCATGGGAGCTGCAGGTGAAGTGCTTCAGGTCTCCATCATCTTCTGTAGGCTTGGTTTCTCAACAAAACTCTTAGTAAAGGCACAGAGATCTCTCCTTGTGGGACTGTAGGACTGCAGCTTCATGGTGCACAGCTGTGTGGCTATAATGAATCAAGCATCCTTGCTCCAGGGAGCCCAGCACTGCAGGACCTCTGTTGTCAAACCTCTCAGCACTTGCTAAGAGCACTAAGCACTAAGAGCATGTGCTCTTAGCACATGAGCAGTTTATATAAAGGATAAGCATGGCAGATAAGAGCTCTGAGAAGGGCAGCCTCAAATCACAGTATGATGCTGAGACGTTTTGAAAATGTGAGCCTACCTATAGATGAGGAATATGGGATATTTTGGGTCTCACTCCAAGGTCTCACTCCAAGATCTGTGCCCTTGCTGTCTTGGGAGCCATGGAACTGTTGTAGCATGTCCAGAGGAGGGACCCAAAAACGAGCAGAGAGCTGGAGCACCTCTTGCAAAGACAGACTGAGAGATCTGGGACCTTACAGCAGCCTTCTAGTACCTAGAAGGGGTACAAGGGAACTGGAGAGGGGCTTTTTACAAGGGCATGTGGTCATAGGACAAGGCAGAATGATTTTAAACTGAAAGAGGAGAGATTTGGGTATTAGGTAGGAAGGTAGTCTTTACTGTGAGGGTGGTGAGACACTGGCACAGGCTGCTCAGAGAAGCTGTGGATGCCCTGTTCCCAAAAATGTTCAAGGCCAGGCTGGAATGGGGCTTTGAGCAACCTGGACCTGCAATGGCAGGGGGTTTGGAGGTAGATGATCTTTAAGGTCCCTTCCAACTAAAACTATTCTGTGATAAAGATATAAGATGAGAAAAGAAGGTGTTATGAGTAGGCAATTGTGCCAGTACTCAAAGGCATGCTGAATCCAGACATGCTGAAACTCCCCCAGTATTGATTCTCCTCCCTGTGGCATGGAAGAGGAAAAACATGGTAGGGCTAAAAAATAGGCATTTTTGTTGGACTGTTCTTTTGTGCTACAAAACCCATCATAAGCGTAACAGAACCTAATTGATCCTTTGCCAGAGGTGTTTAGAGTAGACATAAATTTCTCTTGTTGGAACATCAGACAAAGGAGTGGAGGGGACCCTTTGAGATACATCTTCTCATATGGATACTATATCATAGCTTCCTACATGACTTTAGAGTTCCATCCTAAAATTAAATAATTAAATTACATTTTACTGTGTGTGAATCTCTTTCCTCTGACACCACATTTATGCTACACAGTAGACACTCTAAAGCTTCATCTATGTAAGAAAACCTCCTTCTTTTAAAAGAGATTTTAAAGCAATATAATTATTGAGCCCTTTTTTTATGCTCTCATGTACCACTTAGCAAGTAGGACTGCATTTAGGGGCCAGCTATGAAATTTTATCACATCATCAGTGTGTTCTATTTTTTTCACTACTTTTATTTTCTATTTTTATTTTCTAATTGGAATAGATACAGTGAAATTAAAGCACATTTTCACATACCTGAAAGTGGACTCAGACTTAATTTAATGCTTCTATGTTCTTTTCCCTTCACAGTCTCTAATATTTGATGAAGTTGACCTGTCAGATGCCAGCGTAGCTGAATCAAGCACAAAAAATGTCAACAACAGCTTCACGGTATGGAACAATTTTAACACCGTTTTTCAAGGCTGTGGATAGACTGTTACTAAGAAAATCAAGAATCCTCTCAATTGCTTATTTTCCTCTGTTTGGAAATAAAATTTCTTTTTTTGGAAATGGTTTAATGTATGAGAACAATACCACGTCAGCTATAGAATTTTATACAGCTATATTTTATTTCAGTGAGCAGAAATGTGAGATAACAGTTGTTTCAAAAGATGATGATAGAAGAACCTAAAATTCAACAAGATTCAGTGTTAGTACTTAGTACTTATTATGGGTTTGTGCTGTAGTTTCTCTTTGAGGTGACATGCTGAATTAAATCAAATGTAATTGTGTTTGTGTTTTAATTTTCTTAACATAACATTTTTGGTTTCTTCCCATATTGAAATGTATTTTATTTTTTTCACTGCCAATCATACCCATATGTTTCCAAGTCACATGGAAAAGCTGTCCCTATAGTCACACCTTGATTCTGATACTGCTGTAAGAAACATAGAGTGTTCATAAATTCCCATTTCTGTAAGTTCACAGGTGTTTTTACACAAATGATCCTTCATTTATTGTTCAAATGTCTGTTAGAACTAAGTGATAATGTCTGACACAGTTCCTCTGCTGATTCTTAACCTCTGGAAGAAAAGATCTTGAACATGAGCTAGTTATGAGGAATACCATTGGTGAAGTTGTCCTTTCGAAGGGACATCTTGAGATGTCCCACTGACTGTAATGGCTTCATTTTCCTTAACTGCATGGCCCTTTATTCTCTATTAAAATTTTGATTATTCATTTTCCTGATGTTTTTAATTCCCCAGGTGATCCATATTAGTCCATATTACCAGTCTTGTTTTTTCTTCTCCAAAGCAGTCAAATGCAGGCCTCATGAGAGGTTCATAGTTCTCCTTGCTGTGGTACCTCCCAGGGAGCTGCTGAAGCAGTCAGAGCCCTTCAAAGATGTGCTCGTGTTGGCCTTGACAGCCCAGTGTGTTGTGTCAATCTAAGCTGCTTTACTGACTAAGAATGCAATTAAAAAGACTACTTTGACAGAAGGTCTCAGATGAGGTAGTGGCTGTTTAAGGTACTAGCCTGTCTTTTGGAAAGGTTCTTTCTGTTGCCTAGAAGTTCTGCTTCTTCAGAAAAGTGGGATGCTTGGGCTTTTTCAATTTTTTTTTTTCTTTTTTTTTCCCTTGTTCAATACTTGGTGTTTTGGTATCCTTTGTAATCCTTTAGGCCCATTCAGCATCTTATTCTTCACCAAAAGCATGTTTTGCTTCTAGTATCAAGACTTCTGGGGAAGACAGTAGTGAAAAAAAGAAATCTCTGGCTACAGCTTTAACAGCTTCAGAGACACTTTATTTTTATGTCCTGGGTACTTCAGGGCAAACAGTGTTTTCTCTGAGGAGTCTTCAAATTAATTTTGAAAAATTACTTGAATGTAAAGCTCTCCTGGATTGAAGAGTCATCGGATTTGACTGTGAAATATGGTAATAGTCGTCATCTTGCTTAATCTTTTGGCTTCTTTCTTTGTGTTTGCCTAACCCAGTCTCCCAGCAACACGGCTCTGTGAAGTGAGACATCTCTGACCTCGCCTGCACTGGGTTGGACTCGGGGGCTGGGGGTGGAGTGGGTGGTTAGCTCTCCAGCAATACTCCTTATAAATAAAAAGAAACTTTTCTTTTTGCCTTTTTATTTTCTTCCATCCAGAAAAGATAATTCTGTCTTTCTTAAAATTATGGGTCTTTTTATTTATGTTCTAATTGATCTGTTAGTATTCTCTTTGTTAAAAAAAGCAAAAATTAAATCCTTAACTTTAGCCTTCTCTAGTTAATGTACTCCTCTTGTTTCTTTGTCCCAGTAGATAATATTTTTAACACAAACTGATGTAGATGGAATATACACCAAACGACAATTTTTCCAGGAAAACACACCTTTAAAAATTTATATTAAAAATTATTTTAATTTTTAGTTTAAAAATAATTTTGTCATTTCGCTTAGATCCCACCCTCTCCCCTCAATTCCCCATTCCCAGCTTGTAGAAGTTACTGTTCTGCCTGCTTTTGCCCTTTCTAGTTAGTCTGTTTGAAGGCAGAGGTGTGTGTGTCGAATTTTTCCATGCTCTTTTTTTGGATAAAACTCAAGTCCTAAAATTAGTCATAACACACAGATTTAAGGTTGGGTTTATTTGTAATGCACAAGCTTGCAGAATATTTTGTGTAATTAAATAACACTGTTTGTTCACCAGAATTACTTTTGCTATCTTTCTGCAAACAAGTTGAGGTTAAAGGGAAAGTTGAGATACACAATATCTGCTAATTAAAATGCAGAGCTGATAAACTTTAATCAGCTCATTTGTTTCTTTTTTTTCCTTATTGCTGATGATATTACCTTTCAGTGAACGATCAACTCACTTCTAGCAATTAGTTTCTAGTGCACAACCTTGCTGTTTAAGAGTTTATAAGTGTTTTGTAGTTCTGAGCATCCTTACCTAGAGGTTAATAGGTAACCTGGAAGGAAAGGTGTCCCTTGACTTCAGAGCCTTTACATATGACATTCAAGGCTGGATTCTTCCTACTGCCTTTTTAGGTACCAGTGTCCCAGGTCTATGGGAAGAGAGAGAAGAGGTTCCAGCAGCCAATTCAGCCCATGAGAAATTTGCATTTCCCTCTCCATCAGCCACATCAGGAACCCAGGGGGGGATTTTGCTCAGCCCATGGCCAGTTCAGTGGCTTGGGTGAGTGCTGAGTCCTTAGAATGATATTGGACACTCTGCAGAAGATGTTTTTCCCCAGAACTCTGCTTCTGCCTTGGAGGGTGGTTTATGTTGTCTCAGCACAGCCAGAGGAGTGTAGCTGCTCAGCATGTCACCTCTCTGGGGAGGCTCCTGGCGTGAATCAGTCTCCCACCCTTATTGCACAGAAGCAGATGGGGCAGTGACCAATTCTACTGAGAGCTGTAATTCCTTGGTGCATTTTGGTTTGTAGGGATGGAAGTTGGCTTGTTGATACCTCGAGTGCATTTAGGAAAACCTTCTTTATTGTTCTCAAAATGAGACTCAAGACTGAATGAGGCTGAAGAGTTAAGTGTGGGCTTGTAGAGCAGTGGTGGTGTGCTTTTGTTCTAGCAGGTATAAGGAAAGAGATTTTTAAATACTAAAAGGATTCTTGAACAGGCATATTCAGATAATGAAGTTACTCAAGGCAACAAAGGTGATTATGGATTGTGATTTAAAAGGAAATTATCTTAGGTGAACTTTGGGCTTAAGTTTCTACCTCTGCCTTACTTTTGATGCTGAAGAACTGATGCACACTGCTGAGGAAAAAAAACCCTGTAGATGTTAAGCACACTGCCTCTCAGTAGTTAAACCACATGGTTGTATAATATGCCCTGGGTTACTATAAATCTGTGCTAGAGTCTCATGTTATACACCAGCTTCATGTGGCAGCACCTGTATTTTAATCTATCCAAACTTTTGTTTGAAACTCTTAATTCAGTTATGTGGTTTTTGATTGTAAATGTGATGGAAAATAATAATATGGTAAAATACTGGTTTTGAGGAACTACGTTGTATAGCTGGCTTTATCTAAGAGTAACAGAGGAAATAATTACTCTGTCATTCTGGAAGGTTCCCTCCAGGAATATGAGAGTTAACATACTGTATGATACTCAGGATGGGGATTCTGCTTGTCCTAACTTCTGGGTGGGACTCAATGATGGGTTTATAGGCCCCTAAATTTAGGTATCTAAAAGAAAATGAATAGGTATTCAAAGCTGATTTCTGTAATTGCTTAGTTCAGTTTAGACTCCAATGATTTATTAACTGATTCTCCCTTAACTACAATAGCAGCTTTGTCATCCAGGGCACCTAAGATATAGGCCCTTGCTTTCAGCTTTCTGAATCAGGTGCTGAATCAAGTGCTTTTTGTTGAATATGTATCTTCTGAAAGTTGTCATCTTGAGGGGGAGGAAGCTGCAGTAGGCAGATTTGCTATCCTGGAAAGCCTACTGCGATTTTTGGTAATTAGAAACTGGCTGGAAAGGAGACTTTATGTTCCAGCTAATAACACTGATTAGTAGGATTCTGGATATGCTTGCAGAAATGTCTAACATAGTACATTTTTGCTGATTTATTTGTTTTAGCAATGCTTTAGACCATATAGACCATACAGTCCTGATTATTTATTCTGTGAAAAAAATACTTCCTTGGAAAACTTTTAAAGTGCTGGGCTTTAATAGAGTTTTCTTACCTAGTGTTATGATGCAAAGTCAGTAGATACTTATAAACTATCTCGGTTTATTATTTTATATTTTTTATTACCTCAATTTGATTTAACTATTTTCCAAGGTAAATAATATTTGTCAACATTCTTCTATACTCTTACCTATTCTTGCTGTTCTCCTGATTGTTATTCTGCAGCATCATCTTGTAAGTGAAGTTGCATGCTTGACACTCAGGAAAGCCCAAGTCACAGACATCTGGGATAATTTTATAAATTAACACTCATTTACATTCCTTATGGGTCCCAAGTTCTGTCTGTTTTCTCCAGTGGCATAGTGTGCATTTTTGTGTCCCCTACTTTGATACTAAGATCCTTCTTCTGTTAATTTGGAGCTGTCTGTAATTCATAAATATTTAATCTGTGCTTCTGTGGTGCATATTTCTTTGTTTTTACTAACGTTGAAAATTTTCAAGTCACTGTACTCTCTACTTAATACATTGCTTGGCTCACTTTGAAGTGCCTTGGAGATCAAGAGGGGGAACCAAGTAATCAAAATTTTGTGCTGTCTGGAAATATCCCTGTATTGCTACTTTACACTTCTCTTCCAGTTTAAAAATCATACCACAAAATTTTGTTGGAGAATAATAAGATGCTTATTATCTATTAATCTTTTTTCATATTAAAAATTCTTCTTGTTCCTTCTTACTTTTTCACATCCCTAAGCTTTTCATCTCATTGCATGATGATGAATAAAATATTTGGTCTTTTCAGTTCAATGACTGAATTGAACATGATTATGGATCAGCCTGATGTTTTAACTTTTCTGAACAAAAGTACTTAATTTTGTTTAAATTAATCCCTTTAATTAATTAATCCCTTTATGGGTTATTTTTAATGTATTTTTTCATATTATATTAAAAAAGACCCAAACAAAACATGAATGGCATTTCATTAAAGTTAGTCCCTGAATGTAACTTTGTTAGAAAAAATATTTTTTTTTCTCTGATTTCCACTTTTTTTGGTCAGACATACGAATTCACTTGGACTGAAAAGTAGGGAATTAGGCTTAATATATTTTAAATATGTTTTAAAAAACATTAATATGTTAAAAAAATCTTTATGCAGATGTCTGTGGTTTTCTTGGTATTCCATAAATTTGGATAGATTTTGAAAAAACAAAGTATTTATATATGCTGATTTTCCATGGATATATTATTTTTAGAAGATTAGAGGTTTTCTACAGATTAGTGAAACCAAATATTCTATTGGAGCAACTGTGCTTCAAGTGTGGTTAAAATCTATATTGTCTTCTTCTAGTTTCTATTGTTTTCTTACAGACCTCTGATTACCTTATTTCCTATCCATATTTCTGAATGTAGCATATTCTATGTCTTGGTTGGGGATGTAAAGTTTATTGGCGTATGACTTACGTGGAACCAGCTTAAAGGATAAAGTAATTATTTTCATCTTTCAATCCTCTTGTACAGCTGCTGTTTTCAATGGGAGGTGGCCCAGTTGTACTGGAAGCTTAATTCTTGTAATTTGTCAAGACTTCAAGTTGAATATTGCAACCAGTCCTGAAAGGCATATTGCTTTTAGCACTTTATTTCAATCCTGTTGCTTCTGACATCAGTCAGCTCTGTTTTCATCATAGAGATTAGCTGCTTCTAATTGATTTGAGAGAACTAACTTTTAATATTCACTCTGGGCTTGGGAGACAGAATGTGTTGCCAGAGTTTTGCAGTATGTTTCAGAGATAATGTTAATTTCTCTGGACTTGGAGATATTTTTCTTCTTTCTTGCCACTGAGATCTTTTCAGAGTTGTTGAGATTTTTCTTCAGGGATTACAAAAACTTCAGGGAATGTGAGAACTGCTTAACCTCTCCCAAGCCACATCAGGAAGGAATAAGAAAAGCCTTTTCCCAAGAAGTTTAAAACCTTTCATCTTTGGGTTTGGACACTCCATTCTGTCTTTTCAAATATTAAGAGACAAAGAGAGATATTCCTAAAGCTGGGAATAATTATCTTAAAACTTTTTTTTTTTAAATTTAAATAAGCTAACAGTTCAATTTTATTACTGACTCTTGATTTGCCCAGAGTTCAAGCTCTTGAGCTTTATTTAAGCGCAGAAAGTTTATGGATTCTAGTGGAGGTGTTTCTCTGCTGCTGTCCTGCATGTTTACGAAATCAATTTACCACAGTTCCATCTCAGTGGATGTCAGGAGATGGTTTCTTTACTGGTAGCCTCAAACCTCTTTCAGATGTTCTTCTATTTCAGTCTGGTTTGTTTTTTTTCAAAGGGCTGCTCACCTGAAGGTTACACAGGCCTTCTCTGGTCTTTCTGCTGCTTTTCTTTCACTGTCTTTCTTACTTCTTTAGTTGGGTGAAATCATCTTGCTACTCCTGTGTTGGCAGGCTCCTAAGATCCTGGGGTCAGCAACTACCCTCGAAGTTCCAAACTTGAGGTGGATTCCCTTGATTTCAGCTATTGCTAAGCAAACATTGCCTTGTTTGTAGCCTGGATTGATTAATCTTTCTGCTCTGTAAGAATACTCTGGAGCACAGCTATTTTTTCTCTTTGTAAAAATCTATTTTAAGTAAATGTCTATATATAGCCTGTGTTGATGTTCCCTTGAAGGGAGACACTCTTGCTTGACTTCTCCCTTTAATAAACCACAAGGACATGAAAGGAATGGGTTTGTGTTTGGAAACATGCTTCTGTTTTTAATCCTTTAGATCTGCAATAATCTCCTGGATTTGGGTATGTTTTGAAATTTCTTGTGCATTTCAGTTGCGTGTTGATGTTGTTAACAGTATATACTGATGATGCTGGGAGCTCAGACACATTTGCAGAAGTCTGCTTTAAGTACTCTCCTCTGGTGAGCTGAATCCCAGTCTCAGAGGCATTGTATTTTAAATTTTGCCCTTGGGACTATCAGAAGGGTCAGTGCATGGCACTGTTTAAAGATGGGGCATATCCAGATGTTCCTCATGCCCTGTTGGCAGCATAGAGCAGGGCTGACAGGCCCTGCAGTGATATCTGCAAAGGTGCTGGGGCCTCTTCTTGTCTCCAGGAGGTAGAACATGGCTGGAAATGGCTCAAGTTCCTCTGCTGGCTCCACCAGCATGACTTAGCTTTGCACGAGTAGCTAACTCTTGGAATGGATTCAGTTTTTCCCTGGTTGTGAACTATCTGCTGTTTCATACAGATGGTGATTAGCCTCTAAGTGATGAAGGCTTTTTGATGCTCCCAGCCTGAGCAACACCCAAACCACAGAAAGAGAGAGGAAGTGCTTTGGATTCCATTTAGTTCAATTTTCTACTCAGGGTTGGGATTTTTTTGTTTTCTATATTCAGGCAGTTTAGAAGTAAGACAAAAACTGAAATAGCAAATTAATATGCTTAGGAAAAGAAAAATTAGACAAAAGCAATTAGTGTGCACTTGTGATGCGTTTAAGGTTTTTTCTTCCATTTAGCACTTACTCATTTCCCCTCCCCCTCCACTCCCATCCTCTGACAGTGACAAAAAATGTAATGAAGCTGAGAGCTCTTTGGGTGGGTCTTCCAAGTTTTAAGCTCCTTATCTCTGACTTGATGCACTGTCCCTTTCCCTAGAGTGTCTGGAGATGTTGAAGCTTTAAGTTTCATTCTGAAAAAGCAATAAAGCATTTCAGCTATGGTGCTAAAAATCCACAGATAAGATGCTTGAGATTTATCTGTTACAAGGAAGCTGAACACATTCTAGAGAGAAAAAAGGGGATACTTAAAAATGTGACCATTCTGGTCTATATTGTACATTTTGATTTTAGTTGCATTTGCCTGGAGCTTGCTTTCCACACATTTCATGCTTAGCAAAAATTTTTCAAAAATAGCTTGCAGAAAATTTCCCTTTTTCACTGGCGAAGCATTTGGGATATGTGAAGAATAAGCCAGATTTCATTCTTCCTGCGCTTTTACACTGAACCTATTCTCTGACATTTCTTTCTATTCATTCTTTAAAAGTGGTTAAAATACCTGGGTAAACCTCAGAAAGTATACTTCACTGCAGTTCCTGTTTACCAAATAATTTTATAAATAAAGTCACTGATGTAAACTTTGAAAAAAATTTCCTATTTCTAGTGAACAAGGATCCCTGGCTTCAGGCAGCTGAATGATGTTTAAACAGGAATCTGTCATTACAGACAGAAAAAAAATAGTCCTTTGCTGGTTTATTTTGTATAAATTTGCAGCTAGTGCCATTAAATATATAACTACATGTTTTTCCTAAAGCAAAGAAGCCACCCCATCCGAGAGATGTGTAGTGAGCTGGTGAAACCAGAGCTAAGGGCACAGCAGTATGAAATGAACATGCTGAACAAATCTTTATGTAAGGACACAAGAAACATGCAGGCCTTGAACTATATATAGCGGTTTCCAGTTTACATTTACAAGAATGGTTCAATGGTTTTGCTGTATTTAAATGCTGATTTAAAATAAATTTCTAATTCTTCAGTCCAAATCCATGGAACTTTCCTACCCTGCTTGTAACTGTCTCTTTATAAAGTTATAGTTCTGCAGGAAAAATGTTTTCTGTTAGCAGTTGTTTGAAATTGAATACATGAGGTCGATTTGGGGAACTGGATTTCTGACAAAGTGATCTTTGCTTTCTACTTTTGCAGTTCAAGGCTGGACACGTAACTGGATTTACCTGGATTCTGTTTTCACAGAATCATGGAGTGATTTGGGGGTTGGAAGCGGCGTCTGAAGGTCATCTGGTCCACCCCCTTTGCTGAAGCAGGGCCACCTAGTCCAGGCTGTTTTAGGTGGCTTTTTAGTATCTCCAAGGGTGGAGACTTCACAAGTGCCTTGAGCAACCAGTGCCAGTGCTCAGCCACCCTCACTGTAAAACCTTGTTTCCTGATATTCACAGAGAACCTCTTGTTTTTCAGTTTGTGCCCATTACCTCCTGGCTTTTCACTGGGCACCACTGGAAGGAACCTGGCTCTGTCCTCTTTGCATCTCACTTTCAGGGATTTATATATATATATATATATAAGATGCCCCTGAACCTTCTCCAGGCTAAACATGTAGCTCCCTCAGGCTCTCCTCACATATGACATACTTCAGTCCCTTCACTGGAATGTCTGCAGTATGTCCATGTATCTCGTACTGAGCAGCCCAGACCTGGAAACAGCACTCCAGGTGAGGCCTCACCAGGGCTGAGTAGAGGGACAGGTTCACTCCCTGTACCTGCAGCTTAGGGTACCACTGGCCTGTTTTGCTGCAAGGGCATGTAGCTGGCTTATGCTCCATTTGTTGTGCAACAGTACCCCAGGTCCTTTTCTGCCAAGTTGTTTTCCAGCTAGGTGGCTCCCAGGGTACATTGACGCCTGGGGTTGCTTCTTCTCAGGTGCAGGACTTGGGACTTCTTGTTGGAGTTAATGAGTTACTGCCAGCTCATTTCTCTAGCCTGTTGAAGTCCCTCTGGATGGCAGTGTGACCCTTGGGTGTATCAGCCACTCCTTCCCAGTTTTCTGCCATCAGTAAACCTGCAGAGGACATAGTCTACCACATCATCCAGATCCTTAACGAAGATGTTAAACAGACCTGGACACAGGATTGTCCCATGAGGTACACTGTTAATTAATGGCCTCCAGCCATGCTCTGTGCTGCTGATCACCACCCTTTGGGCCTGGCCATGCAACCATTTTTCAACACACCTCACAGTCTGCTCATCCAGCCTATACTTCATCAGCTTCCCTAGGAGGACCTTAAGGGATAGTGCCGAAAGCCTTACTGAAGGCAAGGTCAGTGGTATCCTCCTTTGCCTCCTCATCTACCAGGCCAGTCGTTTCATCACAGGCTGAAAAAACATGACTTCCCCTTGGTGAATGAATCCATGCTGACTATTCCCAACTGCTTTCTTGTCCAATTGCCTGTATTCTGGGAGATGCTCCTTCATTTTTGCTCAATGTGGTGTAAGATAAGCCACCTAAATTACCCAGGCTGGATGCTACTGCAGAATGAAGTCCCTTTACCTTTTTCAATGATGTAACCATTTTTGTCCTGTCTTTTAGCTAAGCTCACTTGTTCTGGTGTTGTATTGGTGCAGGAGATGCTGTGTGGGACTAACCCTTTTCTTTTTCCTCCTAAGGGTTTTTACTGTGGGAGCCAAAACCACACATTACATTAATACTTGTGAGCTTGGGAACAGTGAAATGGGAGAAGGCCAGGAAAAAGAGGGAAGCAACATTTTAGTGGAGAAGACAGAGCTAATTGTTCTGATTATAAATTCTGTATTGTACTCAGGCAGATATAATAATCATTTATTACCTGCCTGGCTTTTAACTCCTCCCCTGTCTTTGTAAATTATACTTTTGCCTGGCTTGACTCATCGTGAAAAATAACGGTGACGATTCACCATAAAACACCAACTAACTACACCTTTGACAGTGACAGTACTGTTATAATTTATTTTGGATCCAGAAACCAAGGAATTGTGAATACTCTAGAAAGATGTCCAGCTGTTAGCACTGTGATTTTTGCAGACAAGTTCTGGAAGGTGTGGGAGCATCAATGACCCCAGCAACCTACTTCCACCATTGATGGAGGTGCCTTCACCTGCCACACTCATACAGACCCACCTGCACAAGGACAGGAGAATGGAGAGGCTGACAAATAGCAAGGGAGGCAGAGCATGTTATTCTAGTATTTGCCCGTACTGACTCACCAACCTCTATAAGCACAGAGAAGTTAGGAGGCATTTAATGTTATGCTCCTGCCCCAGGCATTGAATATGGTCCCTAAGAAGAGAGTTGGGGTGCTCTCTCTGTATTATCTTCTCTTCATTGTTTCCAGAAAGATATTTTAAAATATCTTTATCTGTCCAGAGAACAGGAGAACCATTTCCCCACCCCTTTCAGAGTCTAAGTGATATTTCTACATTAGTAATTTAATTCAAGACCAGCCATACAAAGTGCTATTAGTGTAATGCCTGATAATAGTTAGGAGTGGCAGAAGGTGCCTTAATGCAAATATCATGTTGCAGGAAGCAGAATGCTTTACAATAGCTGCTTTGTAGCTACTTAGGTATAGAGCACTGTTCTCTTGATTACCAAACACTGTGTCTGCATTTTGAATTAGTAAAAGAAGCCAGAACTGGAGCCATCAAGCTTTGGGAACTGCATTTTCTTATATATTGCTGATAGTAAAGAAATGGAATAAAAATTAGGCAATAGGCTTTAATTGAACTCTCTGTGATTTTATTTTATAGATAAAATAAACCCACTGGGCTGAAGGCATGTAGAATGTTACTGGTTAGGTTATGCCCACTGAAAGAAGAAAGAGTTTTCAAATTTACTCTGAATTTGATGAAAATTTTATTTCCTTTCAAGATGTTAAGCTTGTTCCTAGTAAGTGTTGTTTGAAAGAAAAGTTGCAGTAGTGGTTCCAAACTTGAATGTAGAAATGTCATCCAAGTAATTTCATGATGTGTATGTACATATATATATGAGTATATGTATATTTTTAGAAGCCAAGTTATCGTAGTGTTTGTGTGAAAATCCTAATTTAAGGCAAGATCTGTGTGGTAGCAGAGTGAACAGTGATCTCTTGTTCCCTCCCTCGTTCTCTATTCAAAAAATCCCCCTACTTTTCTGAACAGAACAGAAGGATTATTGCAGTAATGGGTAGTTTTACTTCCCATTCAGACATTCGTTATTTCCTGGGATTTTTTAGGGTTTGTGTTGATTGTCTTCAACTTTTAAGACTGTATATGCTCACTCTTTCCCAATGCCTACTGCATTAAAATGTTTTTTATTCCAACTACCTCCATTTTATTACTTTCCAATATACTGCAGTACCTGCTCTTGGTAAGTCTCTTATCCAAAATCAGCAATGACTTCTTGGCTACTTGACAATGGTGAAAATTTTCAAAGGAATGAAATATTATTTATTTTTTAAGACATTTTGACTGTCTTCATCTTTTGTGATTTGTCTCCTGCTTGTCTTCCTGATTCGTCAGCATGTGAACTGTTGGCACCTGAGTTCCTTCAAGACTTTAAAGTTTCCTTATTCTGTGTTACCTCAATGGTCTTCCAGTGGTTCCTGTAACACTTCCTTTGCATTGTGTTATAGACCCTTCTTTCTTTCTTTGTTTCTTCTTGTCTGTCAAGAGTTCAGCATATTCAGAGCAATACACAAATAGTAATATTTGGAGCAGCTAAGATCAAAAAGGTAATATGTAATTGAAGAAAAGGCGCTGACTTGGGTCAGTAGAAGAGAATATACAGGACTCTGAATGTGAATACATGCAATGAGATAAGATTACTAGTTAAATTCAAATTTACATGGCAGGAAAATTGTTTTGAGGTCACTTACATACATTTAAATTTTGATTATGTCTGTGTACAGGTTCAGCTGTCTTTAGTGAATGAATTTCAAACATCCCACTTAGATAATCATAGCATTGTGTAAGCATTCAGAAGAAAGCATGCCGTCTGTATAAATGCAAATAAGAAGGTTTAGGAAATAAATCTCAATTTAGGATAAACAAGATAAGCTATACTGAGTTAGTGTAAAGCTCATAAAACCGTGTTGAATCAAAATATAATAATAATAGTAGCAGATACTAAAGAATGAAGTAGAAACAGCAGAGCATATACAGTGATTCTTACCCACTTGTGATTCACTTCCCAACCTTGACTTGTTGGATTTTTGAGAATCTGACAAGATTTCAGATACTGTCTTCTATAGTATAACATGCATTTATTTGTGATGAATTTTTCAAATGCCTTTTTGGGCATTTTTACTTTTCATCTCCTCAGCATCCTTTGGCAATACTTTTCAAGTCTAAAGAATGCTTTGCATTTAAGGGAAAACACTTCTTGTTGTTTGCCAATAGTTTCCTTGGTTCTCTGAGTTATGTTACATGAAATATCTAAAAAATAATGAGAGTACATTTTCTCCATGATTTTGTAGACTGAAATAGATGAGAAGCTAAATGGGCTTCTTAGTTCCTATTTTATTTTATTTTATTTGAAAAATTCCAAGCATTGTTGATACTTCTTGCATATAATGCATTTTGTCTTTTTTCATGTTACCAGGTACCTTCTTGAAGTTTGTTGATACTTGAAGTTTCTAGTTTAATTGTATTTACAAATATGTCTCCCAACTTCCCACTTTATTTTTGTAGCAATAATAATAATAATTGATCCTATTCATGTGATTGACAGTGTCCTATTGAGTTGTTAGACTGTTGCAATACTGTGAACTTTATTCAGTTTTTTGCGCTCTGATTTTAGTAAGAAGCTGGAATATATGAATTTCTAGTACGTTTACATGCATTGGTTAGCAGTGTTTGGTGATGTGATTCGATTGCCAAAAAATGGGTGTGCAGTGCATTTTGAGAGGAAGTTTGGTGTCCCACCTCAGTTATTTATAGCTACTGTTCTGGTCCTCTGTCATACTTACCCCTCCCCTGCCAAAACTTTGGATACCAAAGGGTGTCTTCATTGGCACTAGGTAATTAGGTGTGAGCAACTGAACCAGGACCTTAATTTTGGGGGGTGGAGGCGGAGGGATGCACAGTGGATTGTGACCAGTAGTATTGAAGACAGGACTAATATATATAAATATTACTTGAAAAGATCAAGATTAGTCAGGAGTTTTCAGCAATAAATGCAGCTGTTGTTGCTTAATGGCATTTCACAATGTCTGGTTACCAGTTAGAATCAGTAATAACTGTGGCAGAAGGATGGACATAACATGCTGAGTCTTGGGTGAATTTATAATTTATTTATTATTTAATCTGTATTATAATCTCATGCTATATAATAAGAAATAATCTGTGTTTTGTATTTGCCTAAATAAGATTTCTGTGTCCACTGAAACCTGGAAATTTCAGCAGAATGCGGGTGGTTGTTTGAGCCAGGGTTATATTATGATTTAATGACTTTTCTTGGCTTCATTGGATGACCTGGCCTAGAAAAACAGTTTGAAGCAATAAAGCGTCTGTTTGGCTCCAAACTAATGAGGGAAGCATTGCTCTTTGCATAAACCATTCTTTAGGAAAAGCCATGGAGAGCTACTAATAAACCTTATTAAATAGCTTAAGCAAGATTGAAGGAAACAGAAAACAAAGAAACTGCTCCCTTCCAAGTGAAGTGAGTACTTTAAAAAAAAAAATAGGCAAGCCCAAAGGGTTTTTGCCTCGCCTCCATGTGACTTGCAGCCTGCTGCACTTCAGTTACGTCGCCTCTGAGCTATGTTAAAGTGCAGCTCAGTTTAATGAAGGAGTGGATAGGACAAATCAAGGCTGGAGACAATTTACAGCAGGGACTGGGTAAGTAACTGCAGCTGTAGATAAGTGTTTACTAATATTGTGCAAATGTTGTAATGTCTAGCTTGTAATAGCATTTAAAATAATACTCAGAATTACCATTTTTTGGTGGTTCTTTATCTGTTTTATTTAATTTGCAAGTGTTGGTGGTACCAACTATACTATGCAATAGATAAATGCGTAATACTGATAAAGGATTTAATTTTATTTTTCAGACTTTCTACAATAAAACTAATAACTTTCCTTATTTTCTTGTTCTTGTTTTAAATTCTTTGCCATGTAAGTAACTGCTTTGTCTATTTTAATGCACTGCTCAAAATAATTTCAGTGGGAGTTAGCTGATAGTTTCTGCTGCCTTCCTGTTATTTTGATTATCTTTCTACTGTTTAGGGAGAGGGGAGAGAAGCTTGTACTCTGAACCTCCTTGGTACAGTATTTTCAGGTTTCTAGAATCCAATTCTAGACTACTGAAAAATTCCCAGCATTGTCCCAGGAATTCATTCAATTGTCCTAGTAGGATATGATTTCAACTGTTTGCTTTTGTTCTTTGTGCCTTTTAATAAAGATTTGTATGTGTTCTTATACTGAGTTGATATAGTTGGATATAAAAAGTGCTGTTTGAAATTTTTGTGTGTATAAATTTGTGTAAATATATTATCAATATACAAGATAGTGAAATATGGTAACAGCTTTTGTGGTTGTTTAAGACTTCCAGGCTTTTGATTTTGGTATGTTTTTGTCTCTAGCAATTGGAATGGACCTTGCAGTTGCTATGATTATGTTATGAAATAGGATTGCTGTCTTAGTCAATTAGTAATTTCCAGAATGGTTGTTTTAGCATTTCAGTGCCTGCCATTTGAGCATTTAAATCTCAGTGCATAGACAAAGAGCTGAGAAGGGGTAATGATCAATGTAGATTTCAGAGACCCATACCAAAGCCTGATTTGAATCTTGAGAACTGTACAAGGAAAGGCAAACTCTTTTGTTGTTGGTAGTGCATTAAAGAAAATATTTTAAAGTGTTTAGTATCTTCCCTTGTAGGACGTGTCATCCTTTTGCATCATCTTATAGGGAAGAGTACATTAGATATCATACTCTATAATGATTTTTACTATCTGGATTAATCAGAAAGTGTTATCTTTTTCAGATAATCACTCCATTTAGGAGGCTAATATTGTGTGCTGAGAACAGAAAAGAAATGGAGGACTGGATAAGCTCTCTGAAGTCCGTTCAGTCCAGAGAACACTATGAGGTAAGCTGTCATCCCTCTTGGTGCAACCTGTTCTGGCTCAACAGATCAAGCTACAGGACACAGAACTGGAGTATTCATCCTCCTTAGTGTGAAAAGTGTGTCTAGTGTTAGAGTGAAGCTTCATGTTAAGAACTTCATAAGCAAAATGAGAGCTTATTATCACACTTTGGTTTAGAATTTTGGAGGGAGAGCAGGCTAAATACCCTTTGGCAAATCCTTTTGGTGAGCATTTCACTGTCATCCCCTGTAATATGGAACCGTGAGTAATGTCAGTCACCGTAGCTGTGTTCTGTACTTGCAAATTTGTCTTAACTTCTCCTTTACTAGACCGCACAGTTTAATGTGGAACATTTCTCAGGGATGCATAACTGGTACGCCTGCTCCCACGCCCGACCTACCTTCTGTAACGTGTGCAGAGAGAGCCTCTCTGGAGTCACCTCTCACGGCCTGTCTTGTGAAGGTAAAATAATGATTGCTTCCCCTTGGTTATCATGCTGTGTGTGTAGACAGATGGCTGCAAGTTCAGCACGAGTAATGATCCGGAAAATAATGAGTAACAAAAGAGCCTGAAGGGAGAAAACTCTACATCAGAGTGACCCTCCTCCAGGCAGAGGGACTGCTAATGATCTGCCTCATCTTCCTGTTGCTCCAGGTGCCTTCTTCAATAGAACACTTCCTTCTGTTGCAGCAACCAGTTTGGGGTGTACAGGGTGGAGGGTTTGCAAGAAAAGATAGGATTTATTTGATTTGCACATCAAAAATGTGGAACAAAATAGTCTTACTGGTTTGCAGAATCAGCATTTCTCAGAAAAAAAAAATGATGGTATTTTCTGCCCCAAATCTAGAAGCGTTCTTAACACTGAACAAAGTGTTATGACCCTTCCCTTCCAATTCTTGTTTGCTCTGTTGCTGCTGCTTGACCCTGCAGTACACACTGACTTACTGCTTTGAAAATTCTCTCATGCTGTGAGGGGGTAGAGATGTAGATGACTGCATTTGATGGTTCAATAGGGGAAATCCAGCACAAAGAAAAAGGAAGTGTGGCTAAGACTTCAGCATTTAGCTAGAAATTATATTTAATGAACAAATAATTATAATATGCCTGAAACAGCTTCATTTATTATTCCTCCAAATTCGTTGCTTAATGGCATTTCACAATGTGGCTTGTGTTAGGAGCCATCAGACTTTGTTTCACAAAGTCTGCTTGTGTTAGGAGCCATCAGAAAATAAAGCATTTGTGTGACCTTATGAGAGATATGAAACCTAGAGCTATTTAATTACTAAAATAGCTGACTGCCCAGAAAAGAGTTACAGTTACACCATTCATAATTTGATTTCTTTGGATGTATGTAACCCAACTGCAAATGCATTTGTGTTATTGAAATGCTGTTATAACACTTGAGGGTAATAATATATATTAAGGAAATCTTACAAAGGAAACATTAACCTATTGTCCTGAATTGTCCATGCTTTTAATGTAGCTAATGGGGCAGTTGCCAAGGAACAGGACAAACCCATTTTGTAGAAATTAGAAGTAGCATAGTTACTTCTCTGGTGTATGTTTTCCACTGTGCATAAGTCCTTTGGAGAGTTTAAAGGCAATTATGGTATTCTCAATGTCTGATATTGGCAAATGGAAGTAGCATGTGCGTAACTAAAATGCAGTTGTATTGCTTCTGTGTACAAATACAGTTATGTTTGCTCAGGCAGAGTAAAGGATTGACTTTCATAATGAATTTATCCATTCCTAAGTTAATATTATAGCTATTTTAAAAGGATAATTTATCAAAAATTATCAATATTAATGTCTGTAGTTCACCATTTAATGTTTTTTCAGTGTCTAATTTTTGCATCTAAATATGTTTTTAATATACAGGGTGTTGGCATTAACTTTACATTAGGGAAGTTCCCATAATTTCCAGATTTGGAGTTTGTCGCCTTTCTGTATAACTTATGACAAACTAATGCTACATTTATCCACATTTCTGATGCCAGTTTTTAAAAATAGCTTTAGTGAAAGCTATAGTGAATAGTGAAAGTGATTTGGATTTCCTTTCACTGTTCCACAATTTCATAATTTGAAAATTCTCTCATGCTGTGAGGGGGTAGAGATGTAGATGACTGCATTTGATGGTTCAGTAGGGGAACCCTGGAATGTTTTATATGTAGATACTGTGATATTCTTCTGTCTATTAATAAGTTTACCTCCTCTTACTTCTTAGCTTCTATTTTACATCTATCTTCTTTTTTTTAACAAAATAAGATTTTTAGTTATATATCTAATCTAAATAATTTGACATTTGACTCTTTTACTGTAATACTTTATACTTTCTCTGCAATTATGTATACATGTTAAAACCCATCATCCTAAATTTCTTCATCTAAAAAATGCATTTTTGTTTGATACTTGCTTCTGCTATGTGCACTTCTAATGCATTTAAACATCTATTTTTTTTCTTTATTTTACCAGTATTAACAGTCTATATGGTTTGAGAGGACAGTCTGGGAAGTTTGGAGTCTTAACATTCCCCAGACTTGTTCTGTGCTGCTTTTCCCCATTACATAATTTAAAAAACCTGTTTAAATATTCATGCCTGGCTTCTCAAACCTCCAGCAATGCTTTATACTGGGAACCCATTTATATCTATACAAAATTCAATTATTTGTGTGGTCATTGATCCCAGGCTGCTCTATTATGCCTTGTATTGAAAAGCATGAGAGGCTCTTTCAAGAGATAATTGAGCTCTTCCTCCTGTTAGGGTTTGGGTTACTGGCACACCAAATTGTCTTGAAAGTAGTTTAGAGTCTTTGGGGTCTGATTCATGACTCTTAACTGTAGGTAAAAATAAGCCTCATTGCTGATATCTTGCAGCTTTTGATAGTTTAGTTGTCCTGTAACATTTTATTCTCTTAAAATTGCTGTTTTCCAGCAGCCCTGCACAACTAGTTTTTTTAAGTCTGACCACAAATCAAGCCACATTTCCTTTGGAGATGATGGGTGACTTTTTTCTTCAGGGCACCTTCCATCCCAGCAGCCTTTGGCAAAGGTTGGCCAAATTAATTGCAGGCCACTATGAAGTCTCTAAGTCTTAGGGAAACCAGTGTAGAAAAAGATGGTAGGTTAATGCCTGTGCTAGGTAAAAGACTAGTGTGAACTTGCACCTTTTTAGAATTCAAAGAATTTATATGTATATCAATCTGAAGATGTAAGTTATAACAAACCAGGCTTCATTCTTGCTGCTGCTCAACAAGCAATTGACTTCTAAAAATCATTGATCAGACTCTCCTTTGAGATGCAATGCTGTTCTTCCCACAGATTCTTTCTTCTGTCTTCTCAAAAGATAATCTACTTTTCCAATGTTGTCTGTGTGTTGTGTTACTCTAGCTAAAGGACTGATCTCTGCAATGTTCATCCAGTGTTTACTAGACAGAATAATTATGATCTCTGTGCCTTGCTTTAGGAATTATTCCAAACTAGCTGAATCAAGAAAGGGTTTTGGTTTTTATGCTCCTCAGAGTTTAGCTTCAATATGGAATGTTTAGGCAAAGAAGCTTAAAGAATGATATATCATTATCTACAGAAACTCTTCCAGAGCTCTGTAACCTCAGTTACTCTGCATCAATACTACATTTCTATCTAAGTCATTGCCAGTGGAACACTGCCTTTATGATTATTCTCAGAAATTTATTTTTTCATGTAGCATTTTATCATGACAGAATCTTGATTGTTGACTATCAAGTATAGCTAATAAGTGGGAGAAACCTCTCTCTTAAACTTCATTCTCCTGTGATGAATCACACAGTGTTGTAAGAACACTTTAGAATGATGAAGTCAATCATTAAGAAAATACTGGGATTAAATTACCTCTGCAAATGCACTTTGTGCACTTTGTCTTTTTCCATTATGATTGTGGGGTTTTGCCCACAAAACCCTGTTGTTCTTACCCATTGCCCAGGGAATTGTATGGGCACTACTTGCACAGTCATTGTCTCTGATACTTTTGCCACATTTTCTGCACCGTCTGGAGAGTGAATAGTGAATGAAGCAGCAAGAAAGAGAAGGGGTGTTTGTTGTTAAAGAATGAAGGAGTAGTAGCAAACTGTTCTGTGACTTATCACATGTACCCTTCTGTGATGCTGGGGAAAACATTTAAATAAGATTTTTTATCAAATCAGTGGTTGTGCAGTGTTTATAACCTGCAACCTGCAACACAGAAATGCTGTTTTCTATAACTGCAAAAATCAGTTGAAGCTGTTCTAAAGTCCCTGATGCTTTGAAGATGTACAGTATTGAAAAAAGTCTTAATTGTAGTAGTAGTATTACTGAGCGTAACAACAAAAACAAGAACAACAACAACAATAATAATAATAATATTAAAAGGCCAGGAATAAATTAATATTGATGGCTGAAAAGCAGTATTACCTTAGCTTTCGTTTAATAAGGCAAATACCCGTTGAAAATTATTATGAAGCAGAGCATGGCACAACCCCATACTTATTGAGAACCATTCATTACATGCAGTGACTGAAGGTGTCACTAAAGGTGTATGGTCATACAACCAACGACTGCACACCTGCATTCAGAAACTATATTGCAGTGTTAAGTTTCCTGAGTAACTTAACTTTTCTCATATTGTAGCTTTCATTGGCAAGGTAATGGCAGTTGATGTCTAGCCATATGTCTGCATGTTTTCCAAAAGATTTCAGATATCAGACTGATTCATGAATGGAATTCAGTGTAATCAGAGACAAGAAGTTAGGTCATAGTGGTAACTAATACTGAGGTTTGATTTAAAATTTTCCTTTCTTTGCTTGCAAGTTAGATCTGTGTCTTAAGGTTATTGTTGTTGGTAACATTTCATGTTCAGACTAACACAAATTGTTGTTTTATGATACTGAGGTTGCAGGGGGATGACCCAAAGAGTCTGATCTGAGATTTGGTTGGTAGGTTATTTGTAGTACTTACAAAGCAAACATTACTTGTCACTTGCCATCTATAAAGTGGCTTGCTGCAACTCTTCAGAACCTGGGATTGATTTTGTCCTTGCCTTGTTGAGAAAGAAGCTGAATACAGGGTTCCTAAAATCAAGTTCAATCATAGCTCAGTAGGGTTTGAACATTCTACTACTTTGTAATTTGTAATTTTCTATTCCCCCTCATCCCTGATTTGTTGTATTTTGATCTGTGTGGCAAAGCAAGTGCTAATCATTTATGAGTAGGGAGCTAAATTCAGTGGCATATCTTCTCTGAAACATTCAAATGGTGAAAGCTGCTCATAGTCTGTCACTTGAAAATACAGCCTTTATTTCTGTGCTTCTGTGAGATCTAGCTTCATTAGATGCTTGGAACCAGCTTAGGTTGGCAAACATACAATGTGATGCTGAGCTGTTTAGAAAAAGTGAGTCTACCCTGTTAGTTGACAGTTATGGAATATTTGCTTTGAGTCTGTGTTGGTTTTGCTCCAACAAGTCCATGCCTTTCTTAGGTTGGGGGCCATTGACCTATTTGAGTGAGTCCATAGGAGTACCATGGAGATGATCAGAGGGCTGAAGCACCTCTCCAGTGAGGAAAGGCTGAGAGAGTTGGGATTGTTCAGCCTGGAAAAAAGAAGGCTTCGGGATGATGTAATTGCAGCCTTCCAGTACCTGGAGGGAGCCTGCAAGAAAGATGGAGAGAGACTTTTTACAATGACATGTAGGGAGAGGACAAGGGGAAATGGCTTCAAACTGAGAGTAGGGTGAGATTAGACAGCAGGAAAAAATTTGTTACTGTGACGATGGTGAGACACTGGTTGCCCAGAGAAGTTGTGAATGCTCCATCCCTGGAAGTGTTCAAGGACAGGCTGGATGGAGCTCTGAGCAACCTGGTCTAGTAAAAGATGTCCCATTCCACAGCGGGGGGGGTTGCAACTAAATGATCTTTAAATGTCTCTTTCCATCAAAGTAATTCTATGATTATATGAATGTTGCTTTTTGAAATGACTGGGGGAGTTACTGTAAAAGCAATGAAATGTCTTTGTTTTCTTTCCTTCTCTTTCTTTCTAGAAAGTAAGAAAGTGAGAGCTGAGCCCTTACTTTCACACGTCTCCTAGAACAGTGAGGATTTCTCTCAAACTCAGATGTTGCTTACATAGTCTCAATTCACTTTTTAAATTGATCTGGCAATGGATCAGTGGAATTAAAATGGAAAATTTATTATTCACTAGACGTTTTGTACCATGGCTTAATGTTTTTTAATGGTAGATAAGCGATGGGCCAAAGCCTTGATAATTTCCTGTCAAATATTTGTTTGAAAAGAGACTACTACTTCTGATCTACTGGCTAGTTCTCATAAACCTTTAATGGTCTTTGCCAAAATAATTTATATAATGCACTCTAAATAGAATTACATCATGCACTTCCAGTAGAAGAAATACCCACAGTTTTTCTGTGCGTCAGTCTGTTTGGTCTAATATGGTATCATTAGCTAGGCATATTAATTGAGTTGAACAAAATTCAAATAGTTGTTAGGTGGTCAGAATGTCTGCCTAACTACACACTTGTGCTGGGTATTCCAATTAGCAGACTTTAATAAAGAATGCAGTAAAAAGTAATGTTCTTCCTGATTTGATATAGGCTCTTGGAAAATTTTGTAATCCCCAGTATCCTGAATAAAAATATCACCATGTAAACCTTTTACTTTCTCATGTTCTGAGAAAAGTAGGCCCAGCATGGTGCCCCAAAGGCATCTTTTGAGCAAAGAAACAGAGCTCCTGATTCAAAATACTTTTGTAAAACAGTCTCCCGTGACTCCCTGCAAATTTAAGTCAGATATCTGAGTCATGTTACTGGAGGAATGGAAAAGGCAAACCCATAGTTAAAGATATATTGTACCTTGCACCTGAAAAAATGGGGACCAATATGGATTTAGGGGCACATTTAGCATGGGCTACAGCTAAGCAGCTAAACCCAGTTTAGAGAGTTAAAGCTGGAGTGATTATGAACTGAATTTTCTTTTAGTTGTTTTGTGTCATGTGTGCAACACTAAGTGACGTGTACTTGGCTATTTTATGGGATATCTGTGTTTAATTTTTCAAAAAGTGTGTATCACTGAAATACAGCAAATAACACAGAATATATATGTTTTTCTGTGTCTTGTAGTGTGTAAGTTTAAAGCACATAAAAGATGTGCTGTCCGAGCAACAAATAACTGCAAATGGACTACATTAGCCTCAATTGGAAAAGACATAATTGAAGATGAAGATGGTGTAAGTACTATTCATATTTACAGTGTTTTCCAAAGCTGTTTCTTCTTTAGGGAAAAAAAAAAAAAGCCCAACCACAGAAATATTGCCATGTGACCCACTGAAGTTAATGGTAGGTAGCTATTTTCCTGAACACTGTTCAAAGATTAACATGGTATCTAGAACAAAAGTCGCATTCCTATCTCACAAGACAAGTCTAGCAACTGTGGGCACTAGATTGCAGATGTATTACAAGGTTTTAAAGGCCACATGCAGAGGAACTCTGCAGCTGGAGAATTGCTCTCAGAACTTCCTACTGCTCTTAAGCAAAGGTGGTATTTTACACTGTTACCATGCTGTTTTGGCAATGTATTTTTTGTCCTCTTTCCCTGGAGCAGTTCCCCAGGAGGCCTGTTTGGAATTCACTGAATTGGGAGGGGATTTTGGTGATGAAAGCAGGAATTTTAAAATTAGCAAGAAAAACAACAATAGGTTTTGAGAGGTTGATTGTGATAAATAGACTATTTTTACAAACACAGCTGTGTATGAACCACTGATGTGAAGCTTCTTCTAAGAAGGCTGGTATTAAGTTGCACACCTGAGTGTCCTGAGTCGCCCATGGTGTTAATGGGACAAAGAGTGCACTGATTAAAGCTTTGCACTGCATTTGGGACTGCTTTATAGACCAGTGACTTACCAGCCATGGTGAGTGGGTAAGTGAAGCGACAGAGGAATTCTACTGTCCTGGCTATTCTTACGAGTTTTAGGTATTTTTAATTGGTTTGTGTCATGTAGTCAACATAACCGAGTGGGAACTTGCTTGTAAGATTGAGTCTCTGGACTTAACTGTCCCGTTGTGTTATGGTTAATGCTACCACGAGTGAGACATGTCTCCCTTCTTCAGGTGTCATGTTTTCTGCCTAGCATGTGGAACACCAGGGTAGTCCATTCATTGCAGTTGCCTTCTGAGCATCAGTGTCCCTTTTCCTGGCTGACCAGCATACCTGCTTCTTTGATGAAAGGGTACAGCTGTGAGAAATAGTTTAAATCCACCTATATTTGAGAGACAAAAGCCTTTAAGTTCTCTTTCTGGCTACTTACCTCTAATGACTCCTTCTCCACAGATAGCTATGCCTCACCAGTGGTTAGAGGGAAACCTGCCCGTCAGTGCCAAATGTGCAGTCTGCGACAAGACTTGTGGCAGTGTTCTACGCCTGCAGGATTGGAAGTGCCTTTGGTGTAAAGCTATGGTAGGTGTGCTGAACCACATCCAAGCATCTTGCAGTTTGACAGCTTTATTGCTTGCCTTTTTTTTTTTGTTTGTTTTGTCATTTCACAACCTGCTTTTGGATTGAGCAGGAGCAGGCGGCTTCTGCAAACTCAGGTCTCCCTAGCATTCAGAATTTCTGATGACTGTCCTACTTGCACAGTCAATTTTTAATACGCCCACAGATGCAGCTTTTGTCAATAGGTATTGTCATCTCCAAAGTGTTTTCTCTGCTTTCTTCTAGCTGTTAACTGAATGTTCAGGTGCCTGTTCCTTATGCCTAATAATTATATATTACTTTCTTGTATTTTTTATTGTAGCTATTGCTCAATTAATATTTTAGTGATATGTTATATTAATATTTATTTATATTAATGTAGTAACATGTTTATTACTGCAAAATCTTGACTTTATCTTCTTTAGGGCAATCTGTAGGTTGCTGGTTGAAATTCTCTAACTCACTACTGCTTTTTCCCCAATATATAGTTTTCTCTTAATTATATCAACTTGTCTAAAAAGATGGTTTCTTATGCAAGTCAGCAGTTTATTTATTGTTGAAGCTTCTGGTGTCCAAGGCTCTGTGAATGAGCAGTAGGAAATTAATGGCATCTCCAGAGGTGACTTGAAATTTAGGTGAAATGCAGCCACCTCTGCATGTGCCTCTCTTTCCAATATCTGTGGAAGAGACCTTTACAATATGGAGTTTATGCGACCCGACTTTGGGAGGTGGGTCTGGTTTGGTTGGTGGGCTAGCTTTAATGCAGCTATGTCTTCCAGAATGGCCCCAGTGGACCAGGCAGGTACAGAGCTATTGTTTTGCCTGCTGCCACCAGCAAAAACGCTGGGAGCTTGATTCTTCCTTCTTTGTGGATAGGGGCAAGTGATTGCCTTGAAAGGATAATGCTTATCTGCTGTAGGAGTAGCTGAAGATGCAGTTCTACAAAATAATGTTTTGTTGATTTAGTAACAAGGCTCTGTGGTTGAACATTTGGGGTTTTTTCCTAGTCTCACTCCTTTTCCCTCTACACCTAAATGTTAAATATGAATCCATTTTTGTTACATAGATGACATAGTATCAGTTGTATTTTCACCTCAGAATTCCGCTGAAGGAAAATAATTTTTTGTTTCTTTTGTAGGTTCACACGGCCTGTAAAGATCTGTACCCTCGTAAATGTCCACTTGGCCAGTGTAAGGTATCCATCATCCCTCCAACAGCACTAAACAGTATAGACTCCGATGGTACGTAGTACAGTAGTGTGCTCAGTGGTGCCTCTGGACTTCCAGTGCCTGTTGGGATCCATGCAAATAAACAAGGCTAAAATCCTGCTGCTGAGCAGGTGAATGCAGTCTGCAAATTTAGAGAGAAGTATAATTTTCTGTGTAGGTTTTTAGAGAATTATTCAATGTCATGTTTTTTAAAGTTGCCCCAGTAGACATTTTCTTCCATTTTAGTTATGACCCTTAGAAACATCTCAAGTGAATGATCATAGTCCTCAGATGAAGTGTATGTCTGCCTGGCATACACCACTCCTTCTGTGAGTTCTCAAATTTCGGATAATTTTGCATTATGGAGAGATAAGCTAGCTGAACAGCTCAGATCCAACAACTATTTTACCACCCTTAAGAGAGTAATTGCTTCCATAGCTTCTCTAATTTTTTTTTTTTTATTTTTAAATATGAGCAGTGTAAAAATCCTGCAACGCACAGATAAAAACTGAGCAAATGCTCAAAACTCAGAGATGCTTTTTGGTGGTCCAGGATAGAGACACATCAACAGTGAGAGACTGCACTTCAAGGCAGAGTGGATTTAAAAAAGAAGCATCACAAAATCTTAACTGCTTTAATTTTATAGTTTGTGTCGATGGTAAAGTAGACTAACAACTTGAATGCAATTCAATGAATTTTGTTTCATGAAGTTAGTAAAAGTGATTGGGTATGATGTATATATTCAGTCTTTTTATTTGCTTTGTTGGTGTCTTAGACATCACGCTGTCATTTATTGCTCATGCCAGGAAGATTGTTCAATATGTGAAATTAGTTTTCTTGGCATTTAAATTAATTAATCAAACCTTATTTGAAATTAGACATTATGATAATGTGGAATTAAATTAGCATCCCTTAATGAAATTTTTTATTTGTAGCTTTAGTATTAGTAATTGAAAACAACATAATCATTTTAATACTGCCGGAGACAAATGTCAAAACCGATACATGTGATGTCTGATTTTGAAGTGTTGCTGGGAAACCATTATGGATGGGCCACGTTAGCAACAACAGTGTCCATTAATGCTTCTGACTAAGGACCTTGCAGAGAGCCTGCTGTAATTAGTTAAGACCTGCACTGGCTTTAATAAGCTTTGAATCACAGCTGAAGGTCTTCTGTTGTTCAGTGATTCTGTTATACTGAATAGTATAACCTCAGTCTGAAAAAAAGGCCCTTACGTGAAGTCTCAGCTGGGAGGAACTGAGTACAAATAACTTTAAAAATCTGTGAGTACTCTTAAAAGCTCATACAGACATGGATGATCCAGTTCAGCCCAGTAAAGTTAAAGCAAAATAAGACTGAAAACCAAACACTTGTAACAGTGAATTCATTTTCACATTCAATTATGTGATAATAATCTGTGAAGATGAGACTTAAGAAGTATTCTAAAAGGTTAATAGCAGTTGAAAAACAATAAAGCTATTGTCTTCAGGATTTTACTAAATTTAGGCACTGAAAATACGAGAAACAAACAAAAAAAAGAACTGGTAAATCTTGTGCAATTATGTTTTCCTTGCAGGACTAATAATCGGTGTAGGATTTACATTATGCATGATGAAATGTACTCCTTTTGTCCTTCATCCCTATCTTCCTCTTTCCCATGATTTTTTTTTTTGTTGTTCATGTTAGGAAACCTTATTTATTTCATTCTTTCTAACTATGTTTACAGGTTTCTGGAAAGCCACATGCCCGCCATCCTGTGCCAGTCCTCTTTTAGTTTTTGTTAACTCAAAGAGTGGAGACAATCAGGGAGTAAAGTTTCTTCGTCGATTCAAACAGTCGTTAAATCCAGCTCAGGTCTTCGATTTAATGAATGGAGGACCTCACTTAGGGTAATGACCTTGGAAATCTTGAGCAAGCCTCTCCACAGGGGAATTAGGTGCAAAGTATAGTGTTGTGTTCCCCTTGTTTTATAGTGTTATATCCCCTTGTTGCTATAATTCTATCACTAACATCTATTCTGACTTCCTAATTAAAATCTAAGAGACAACAGAATTTCAAGATAAATTCCGGTGTGTGAAGGATTTATAGTGTAACATTTTCTTTCTAGAAAAGCTCGAAAATTCAAAACCAAAAGCTCTTGGCTAGCTTTGACTTCTATTAACTGGTAAGGCTCAAAACTGTTATAAATGTTCAGATGTTTTCCTGTAACATTTAACTTCTGTGAACTGGTAAGGCTCAAAACTGTTACAAATGTTCAGATGTTTTCCTGTATCACGGGAACTTTGATTTTGCCTTTATGCACAGTTGCCCAGGTGCTTTTCTTCCATTTCACATGCATAATTCTCATATTCCTCTGACCTTTTTGTGTGTAGCTACAGAATAAGACTATTATCTAAATGTGCTCTGTACCTTTTAAAATTCTGAACACAAATGTCAGCAGGGGCGTCTGCAGTGGGTTAATGAACAAGTGCATAAAAAATTTTTCATCTGAAAAGTATATCCAAAATATGGTTTATGCAACATATGCAAATAGTCAAGAAAATGACCATCCCAAAGAATTTGGAGCAGGAATGCAATTAAAACCACCAGGCATTTCTCCCCAAAATCTAAAGGTTGATTTTTGGAGAGATGGCGATGAAATTTGCATAGTGGTGGCCACAACTCAAGCATCTTTGCATATTTATGAAGATTAAATTCTTGCCCATATTTCTGTTGCCTAACTCAATTTCACTCAGATACAGTGATGTGGTTAAATGGCCTAATAGTATCAGTTATAGCAACTAGAAGCACTAATTTTTGTACTCTTAAAGATGCAGAATTATACTTAATGATAAAAAGTAGATGAAGCAAATCCACAAAAATTCAGTTCAAGCAATGCGTAAATAATACAAATATAATTGATTACAGCTGTGGATTATAATAATTAGTTAATATGATGTTAAAGACACATCATATTAACTCTGAGTTATTATATAAATATTCTTTTCATTATAACCCTGATAATCTGAGCTGAATCCAAGTCACTTTTAGCTAGCATTTTGTACATGTAATTATAATGACATATAACATTTGTCTTAATTGATTAGACAATCTTTAAAAGGAGACAGTCTGAAAAATATGTTTGCAAGTTCTCTTCTTTCATATAGCTCTACCATGGCTGAGGCGGGTCGCTTTGATTTTGCACAGAAATTGCAGTTCATGTCGGGTGCTTTTAAGTACTTCTCCCAAACAGTTTCCAAGGAGAGGTCCTTAGTAGGTATTCCATCAGGTCACACTGATATCCTCTTTTTCTCTAGCTGATCTAAAAAGCAGAGGTGCAGTCTATGACTCAGTGTATTTCTAGGGGTTTTCTCCTTTTTCTCAGGATAGGATAAATTGCTCTAGTATCAACATTTTTTCTTCTTAAATATCTGCTTCTTTTGTTCTGAATAGGTATGTGCCCATTATTTTCAAGTGACATTATTTTCTCTAGAACAAATATAAATGCTTCAAAAATTAGTGATCTTGATATGTTGCTTTTTAGAAATGGTTCAGAAATTATACATATTCTGAAAAATAACATGCGTTAAAAAGAAATATTTGTTGCTTCTATTTTAAGAGTTTATACTTTACAATTTTTTTTCTTTTTTCTTTAGTTTAAGCCCTTATTGTTTTAACCTCTTGGCTGTTTGTTCACATCATATTCCCATTTCCTCTGTGTCTCATCTTTCTGCATTTTCAGTCTCTCTTACATCCTTTCCTGTACTGTCCAAGTGTTATATTCTGGAGGTGTTAAAAGTCAGAGAACAGGAAGAAGTGCAATAGGAAGTGAAAGCAGCATATGGCTTTAAGGATATAATATTAAATACTTGTATTATTTGTCTTATATTGTTGTGATCACCTTATGTTTAAGAATTGCTCTCAATGGTCCTTACATTTAGTTAGCCCCATGCCCACAAAAGCCCACTGGTATTGTGGAGCACATCCTGTCATTGTGTCTTAACCTCTTCTCATGAAAAATCCCCAGTGGTGCTTTATGCTTCTGGCTGAAGCGCGAAGCATGGAGCAGTTGCAATTTTATCACTTAAATTTGGATTTTTAAAAAATATTAATAAAATTAATAAAATCCTGAAAACAATATGAAAGGATTTTTGTAAATAATAACTTGGCATGTTATTTATCAGAAATGTCAGTATAAGTGGAATATACAGCGACAGATGGGCTGCAGATAGGTTAATTAAATAGATGGCTGTATCTCCATACCCCACAACAATAAAAGGATCATAAAGATGCTGTGCACAATATTTTCTTGTAACAATTGCTGATGAATGTCACTGCTCTCTTGCTAATGGATGTAACTAGCTCTGCATTTTCTCTGCAGTTTGCGGTTATTTCAGAAGTTTGACAACTTCAGGATTCTTGTCTGTGGTGGCGATGGAAGCGTGGGTTGGGTCTTGTCAGAAATTGATAAGCTCAGCTTGCACAAGCAGGCAAGTGTGCATATTTACTTTCCTTGCCTAGCCTGACTAGGCTTAATTTTGTGTGCTTACCTTTTCCTTGGCTTGATTCTTTGTTGTATCTCTGTGTATGGGGGCAAACTCAATTGTTCCTGTTTAATGAAAGTTTTCGCTGTTATAAACAGGAGGTGTTATAGCAGAATAGCACAATTTGACTCACGGGCTTTAGACATCAGCTATGAAATTAACATTTGTTGATTGAAACAAGAAGCATTTGTAACCACTTGTATTTTCTTTCTAGTTTTCAATAGTAGATTTGTTCCTGTGTTGTTTCAGTGTCAGTTAGGAGTGTTACCCCTTGGTACTGGAAATGACCTTGCTCGTGTCCTTGGTTGGGGAGGATCCTGTGATGATGATACACAACTTCCTCAGATCTTGGAAAAACTAGAACGAGCCAGCACGAAAATGTTAGACAGGTAAACCTAAATGTGCACGTGCATCACTTACCATGAGATTTAAATTGTATTTATTTGGGTTTCTGATGGCCTAAAATGCATCTTGGAGACTTTGTGTTCAGTGGGTTTGTTTTTTCAGTGCAGGTCTTGATCACAAAGGAAGCTGCAGTTGTAATGGGGACAGCTCTTTAGCCTGCTTTTTAAACTAAAGAGTCAGAAGGATGAGTGGTTGATGGAACTGAGAAGTGTGCTGGCCAAACATGTTCAAAAGTTGACAGCTTATTGCATGGCTGAAGGAGCTGTATAACTGCCTATTACAAGAAGTTGTGAGCATTAAGAAATTTTGTAGATTCAAAACTGATTTGAGCAATTTTATGGACTCCATGCACGCTTATTAAACACCACTAATGGTAACATCCTTATTTAGAAAACATCTGAGCTCTCTGTCCTTGGATGTGAGGAAAGCTCACCTTGTGTGCTTTCACCCTTTCCCGAGGCATCCATGACTAATATTTCTGTTTGAGACTGTTTCTTAGTCAAAAAAAAAGAGATCTTCCCGCTCCTTGTTTCATGTAATTTTCATCCATAGAGCAAAGCAGCAATGCCCATTTAAAAAAAAAAATCAGAGATGATGATGGTCATGTTGTTCCAATGGAAACCTAGCACTGCTTTTGAGAGGAGTATTTCTTATGCTATTTCTTTCTCTCATGAGTGTTTCTTTTCTTGCTCTAGTTACAAACACTTGAATATCATCATGATGGATTTTACTTTAGCTTATTTTTATGAAATAGAGAAAAAGCCTTTTTTTTTTATTTTAAGCTTTTCTGCAGACTACTTGATCTCTTTACGGCAAAGTATGTAGAAAAATGCTTGTTACTGATCCTCAGATTCTGAAAAACTTGTAGATTAAATAATATTTCCCTTTTTCTGTAGTGAAAAAATGCTCTATTTAATTTTTTGGTCTAATTTCAGTAGACTTGCTCCCAACACCCATCTGCAGTGATTACTTGTTCTTTTCAGCAGGCTTTGAAGGATGTTGTTGCTATTAGTGGTTTCATACTATCTATGCTGTCAAGTGCTGTCCTCTACCAGACAAAAAATATATATATACATCAAGGAAGGCACTTCATCATTTGCTTTGTTTCCATGCCTGCCTCCTCTAGTTGAGATGGAAAGCTAAAGTCACCTTAAAGATTTTTCTTTAGGAAGATGTCCAGTTTCCTTTGACTTCTGCAGTATGTTTGCACAAATTCTTATATTATGTAAATGTTTTTTCCCAGAAAATCTTTATTGCCTATATTGAATGTTCCATGAGTTTTTCACATATGAGACTGATAATCAAATTACTAAAAAATAATCTTCGCAAAGAAACAAATTATTACCTTTAATCTCAATTATTTCACCCATAGAGTTTATAACTACAAATTTAGCTGCTTCTTTTTAATACATAGCTATTCTGTGGTGTGACAATGAATTTTCTTTTTGTTAATATAGTAGAGAAAGTGTAAAACTAACAGTCTGGAAACTTATGTTTCTTTCAGGTGGAGTATAATGTCATATGAACTGAAATTACCAGCAAAGCCTTCTATTCTTCCTGTTACTGCAGAAGAGTCAGAGGAGTGCCAGGTGCACTTTTACTTTTGTTTTGTTGTTTTGTGTACTTAACTTGGAGCTTCTGGGATGACAATAGCCATAACTGAAGCATTTGTGTGAAAAATAGATGTTTTGTGATCTGCTAACTGAACTGAATTAAGGCCTTTTCTTGCTGTGTATCTCAAGGAAGTAATGCTTCCAGTTCTACATTATTTGCCTAGAAGGATTAAGGGTAAGGAGTTTCCAGCAAAGCTGTCTGAAAAATTTCTTCCTGAATATATATGTATATTTTAATATGTATTAGAAAGTGTATATAGCATGTTAGACAAGAATGTAATCTAGTGTCATATTATTATGGAATATAATAATACTATATATTTTAGATAATTCTTATATATGAGCATATACTATATATTGTTGCTATGAACATATTATAAGTTCCTCTGTGTGTAAGCCTTCTGATCATTTTCCCATGGGAGAACATCCTTTTGCTGTTCTTTTACTCTGTATAAGCTTTCTGTAAACAAAATATCTGTGTCTGTTCTTCAAGGACATGGAATTGGTTGGCCTCCTCCTACCTATGAGGAGAAGGAGCTAAAAAGACTTTATCTTTCTGATATTGTAAACTATTCGGACACATTCCCTGGATGAAGCAGCAGCAGGAGCATGGAGAATGCTCTCTGCTGAGCAGATATAGAAAAATATTAGAATTATGGAGTCATTTTAATAAATCATATTAGCCTTCTAAATTTATTGTCAAGAGTCCTTTCTTCTATGTATGGACCATGATGATAATATATAATTCTGTATATAATAGTATAATTTAGTGCTAAGTTACTGTATAATAATGTATATACTATGACAAAATACATAAATATTTAAAATACATTTTTTAAAATATAAAAAAGCAAATGTCTGCTATGTTGAGTTTGGATTAAGCATTGAAAAAAAGCCCCCAGCATTTTGGAGGCAAGGGTTGTATTCCTAAAGAAAGACAGAAGCATTTTGCAGCTTGAGTTTGATCAGGTAATATAACCAACTTTCTCTTTGTTCTTTGAGAGAGCTCAAAATCCTAAGCATCATCAAAGAAAAGCTTAGTCTGTCTTCCAGACTAGATTTGTGCTTGTACTAGCTGATGAGGTTTCAATTTTGAGAGAGATGCTTTAATCAAATTAATTGGCATGAAAAGTCCGACTGAAAATGAGAAAATAATATATTCTCAAGAAAATTAATGCATACCAACTGTAGCTCAAAAGTACTTGAAAAGCCATAATTAATCAGCAGTCTCTTGAACAGTTTAATAATTCAGGTTCTTTTAATTGGCAAGGAGGTTATAACCTTTGATGGATTGCTGGATATAGAGATGCGAAAAGGCTGGGATTTTAAGGGGGTTGCTTTGCACACAGCTCTGCTTCTGGTGTCAGCAATGCAGATCAAGGCTTTATCGCCTCTAATTTTTCAAGACAGTTACAATTTTCAAGTGTGTCTTCATCATCATTTTGTTCTAGTTATTTCTGGCTTTGAAGCTTTTTTTTACCCCCTTCTGAAAATGGAAGGAACTGCTTGCTCATATAAAACTTCTTTTTTAGAAAATGTATTCTGTAGGCTATATTACCTGTCATTACTTGAGTTGGACAAAACCATTTGCTTTTGAGTACCCTGTTCAATCTCTATTTTAATGGGTTTTTTTACATTGTTTACTGAGCTAGGCTATTTCAGAAAAAATAATAATTATCCTTATAGTAGATGTTGGATTATACCACAGTTTGAAAAGCAAATGGAAGTACATATTTGATTATTTTCTTTTTCCCCTTCCTTCCTCCTGCAGTTTCAGGAGACTAATTCCACTTGGTTTCCAGAAATCATGAACTGATGTTTGAAAAACAGTAGTTCATTCTTACAGATCAGATGTTTATGTTTTGTTTTCTCCTTTGAAATGAAAACTGATTCAATGTCAGAGCCCTACAATGAAGGCTAGGTTTTAGGAGAAAAAACTGAAGTGGTATATCTCTGTCGTGGTTATCTCCCTGCTCTAAATGAAAGACAAAAGCATGTTAAGAGATTTCAAGAGATTCTTAAAGGGATCTGTCAGAACTGCATTTAGTTATAGCTTTGGATTTGGAATTTTGTTAGCATTTTCTTTTAAAGTTGAGGTGTGGATCCAGAGCTATTTTGAGATAGGATATGGTGTGTAAGGATGGATTTTTAATCTCCAAATATTTTCCTGAGTATTTTGTAATTTGTAATTTTTAATATTCTTGTGAAAACTAAGCCCTAAATGGTTTGCTCCTTGAGGATTTGTTTTGATAACATTATACCAGTTTGGCAGCCTTTGTCAGTTGTGGTTCTTGGAAAGTGAGAGCCCACCTGACAGTAAAGTGAAAATTCCAGGTTATAACTGCAAACTTTAGATTTATTCTTATTCTTATTGAACAATTTGTTTGAGGAAAGCTTTGCTCATTTTAGAAGTAAAAGATATTAGATTATAATAATGTAGTTTGTTATAAATCTGAGAAGGTAGATTCTTTTTTGCCTCAGACTGATTTTAGCCTACAAATAACTTACTGCTTCTCTACAGGAGGAAAAGAACTGTGGATCAAGTTCACAGATGCAGTCTAACTTTGAATAGTAAAAATCTGATACATAAAACACAGTATGCACATAGAATCTTTGTTGCCAGACACTTGGCCTTGTATTAGATCTGAAATGGAATTCCTGCTATTTTTGAGGTGTTTAAACTCACTACTTGGTGTTAAACTGCTGGAATGTGTGGAAATTGAAGTCTCTCTTCTCTCTGTTTTCAGATATCTGCTTATGAGGATTCAGTTGCTGCTCATCTTGCAAAAATTCTCAATTCTGATCAGCATTCAGTTGTCATATCATCTGCCAAGTGAGTCAATCAGTTTTATATACGATGTGGGGGATAAATTTCTTGTGTAACATCATCACCATAATAGCATTCTGTCTAAGCCTGACTTTCTTATGGATGGCCAACTGGCTTGGCTTAATATATCTTGATTTATATCTTTTAGAGTGGATGTTCTTTTCTGCAAAAATTTTAGATGGTACAGTTGTAATGGATGGCTTAATATTAAATTAAAAAAATAATCGCACAACGTCTATATAAAATGATGTTAAATCATTCCGAATCAGTGCATAGCTTAAATACAAACCTTACTGTTACTAATGCATAGATGTGATCTAATGCACACTGCATTTTTCCTGGCTATTTTTTGTAATGCATACGTTTAGAGGACAAACAATTTCACCAGTGTGAAGTAGAGCTTTAGCTTAGGTAGCTTTGTTGTAGCCCTGTCTATATCAGTTCAATCAATACTAATCTATGACATTAATGGGATTTTTTCCCCTAAACTGAAACATTTTGAAATGAGAGAAATTTGGCAAGTTGTGGACATTATCTGAAATCAGAACCGTTCTGTGTATACCTTCTCTATGAAGAAACATCTTATGTTTTGCAATGTGCAAAAGACCAGTCATAGAATCTTTAAAAATACATCTGAATATCATCACATCTTTTTTTTTCTCATAAAAGCAAGTTAACAAAATTTCATTTTTTAAACTATACATAGCATATGTAGAAGATTAAACTGCAGGATATTATTAACTCCAGATTCCAAATTGGTTCTGTACCTTATTAAATCAGTTTAATTCCTGTCAGAAAAATGTCAGCCAAATGAACAGTACTAAGCAATTATCTTACTTCACTTGTAAGTTTGGTGTCTGTCTGCAGTGCAGGCTACAGGAACCAAGTATTTTTCCGATTTACACAGTGAAAATTCATTGCAGCCACTTCAGTTTGCACAGATGTGCTTCGGGGTCAGTTCAAAAGCACAAGCTGTGCAATGGCATGTGTGTGGCCATATGTTTTCATCTAAGAAGTGCTCCCTTAGTCAGTAGCTTTTCTCCATGGTTTTTAAGCTCCAACTTTGGATGCAAATTTGCATGACTGTGTTTGAACTTGCCAGCGTGAATGCAAGTTTGCTAAGTCCTCTTGTAGGGACAGTGTACAAGCAGGGGAGTGGATAAAATCAGTCCTGTTTATTTCAGGTAAGAGGCTGAGATAAAATGTATGCCAAAGCTTAAGTGGAAGAGTTTTTGTTTTAAAGCTTATCACTTCAATTTTGGAAGCTATGGAAAAGAGTGTCATCTGATTTGCAAGTATTATCACAGAGTCCAGTTTCCAATAAGAATGATTTATAGCAGTGTACATATAAATAAATTGCCATAAGAATTTAATATTCAAAATGTATCTATTTTATTTCATTTGATTTCTTCCCTCTCCTTTTTTTATCTGAAGAATATTATGTGAAACTGTAAAGGACTTTGTTGCCAAAATAGGGAAGACTTACGAAAAACCAATGGAAAATGCAGAGGAAGCTGATGCCATGGCCATTAAAGTAAGACTATGACTACATTCAAGATTAAAGTTGTTGGGTTGTTATAGTTTATAGCTCATGGATGTTTAATTTTCACTTGCTCTAGAATGCCCAGCTTGGCTTTCATTTCAACCAGTGACTTCAAAATTCTTCTCTTCTTATTGCATAGAGTTAGTTATTTCCAAACCATCTTTAAACTCAGAGATCTCTTTAAACTGTTTATACTTTCTTTCTTCATAAAGGATAAAGTTCATGGTAGCATACATAGAGATAAAAGGATTTTATTTTTGCATTAGTTACACTTCTAGGGATTAAGTTAGCTACAGGAAAACAATGGGATAATGAAGAGTATGCTGTGAGAATGAAGGGGAGACAGACCACAATGTTAAAAATAGTGGTTTAAGCTGCAAAATACAGAGATCATGTTGCAAAAACATTGGGAAAGAAAACAACAGAAGGATTTGGTATGAGACACAAAATTTACATGAGCTGAAAAGAAAAGAAGAAAACAAAATCCTTGGCAATCCCAGAGTCAGAAAATGTACTTGCTAAGTGGCAATTTGTGGTTCACGTTTCTATCCGGTGCACATTTTAGAAAATTAGTTTTTCTTTTTAACTGTTCCAAGGCCAGGGAGTGCTTTCGTTCTCTTAGGCACAGAAAATCCTTTCTTTTCCTGTGTACCTAGAGAGAACTATCACTTAGTGTTGGGGAGAGGCATTTGACAGTGTCTGATTCTGGCTTGAGCTGCTTGCTCTGTGACGACTCACTTGCTTAAGTATACAGCTGTATTGCAAAAAAACCCCCTATGTGTCTCAGTCCAACAGCTGATAGATACCTCTCAAAATTGGGGTACTGAACACCCATGTATGGGCAAACCTCTGCTGGTTTTCTGTGCTGCAAGTCATTGGGAGAGGGATAGGATATAATCCATATAGTTATGGGGCAGGCTGAATTTAGCATGGAGTGTTATTTGAATCTAAGTGTAGGGGGTTTGTATTATAATTGCTCTAATCTGGTTGTTGAGTGTCACAGGGTGTGCAAAAAGCCCATGCAGACCTACTCATAATCTGATATTCCAAAACATTGCACCTTGTTTTGGATTTTACATAAGGAATTACATAGACACTAAAGTCACCTGCAGTTTCAAATATAATCTGGTACCTCATTTCCTGAAAATATTCACATGTTCACTGTTGCATTTTTTTTTTAATGTGTGTGTGTCTTTTCCACTTTGTCTTAGTGCTCAGAGTTAAATGAAAAGCTGGACCTATTGCTCCAGGCTCTTCACACAGAAGCCCAGGCTGCTCCCATTCTCCCAGGCATTGCTCCCCCCATTGTGGAAGAAGAACCAGAGGAGTTCTCAAGTGAAGAATCCTTGTCTGAAAGTAAAGAGCAATTAGCAGAGTGTGTCTCAAAGTCTTCCCAGAAGCTCTTCAAACCAAGGCAACAGTTAATGCTCCGAGCAAACAGCTTGAAGAAGGCTGTGAGGCAGATCATTGAACAAGCAGAAAAAGGTGCATATCAGCAACATTTTGATCCAGACTGGTAGAATACAATAGGATAATGATGTTTGTTTGCTTGTTTGCTTGTCTAACTGGAATAAGTTTTCATTATAAAATTTGAATTCTATATTTTTACATAGATAAAATTATGTGCTCATTACAAGCTGCAAGGAAAAGAAATGCATCTTGTTTGAATGTTGATGACTCTGCAGGTGTGAGTACTTATGTATGTATGTGTGTGCACATATAAAAGTGCATTTCTTTTAATTATTACCCTCCACAAAATGAAAATTTCTGGCAGCAGATCTTTATCAACTGGTATAGAATTTACTGACTCTTTCACTGAATTGACAATAGAACTCTTTTGTTATTTTAAAACTAAAAGCTACCAAAAAAGTGCTTATTTCAATGTATGCAGTTTTTCTTTAGAATCCTTGAAACTTTGTCTTTTCTCTTCATAACAGTTGTGGATGAGCAGAATGCTCATAGTGAAGAGCAAGTGAACCAGTCTCCAGTAGAATACAGCAAAGAATTGGATGAATCTAAAGAAGAGGAAAAAGAGGAAGATACAAAGGAACTTGAGTCTCCATCAAGTGAGTAAATTAGGAATAAAATAGAAATATTCCATCTCCTTATAGTTGTATTTGGAGCATAATTGGTTCCATAATTAAAAATACTAGCATCCTGTTTGACTGGAAACTACTCACAAATTCTAATAGATTTGAATAAATAAAAGTTAAGTGAAAAATGAGGGACATAATAGATGAACAGTCTTTTGGAATGTATTTACAAAGCTGAGAAGGCACTTGTTGGGGAGAGAAGTGCCTGAATTTAATCCAATGTTTACACTCACCTTTCTACATGAACCTAAGCAAAGACTAGAAACCTAGGTGATGGTGGCAATAGCACGTCTCAGTTGTAGACTGAGATTCTCAAGCTACATAGAAATTTTGGGAAAGCTGCATCTTGGCAGTGGAAATTTCAGTCTTTTCCATATTATCAGAATGGACATAATGCACTGCTGGTGAGGCCACAAGACGATCTGTGAGTCAGAGAGAAACAGTGGTAGCTGTTTTGGTAGCATCAATGGCCATCCTCTATGGACTTGGTGAGCAACATCTTGGGGAAAAATAAGAAAAGTATTTTGGGATTTGCATCTCCTTTTTTCACCCTAACCCACACTAAAATCCTCAAAAGTTGTCCTTAGAAGGCTCTGCTCTGAAGTTGGTGCCTGTGTCTGTAGCTCCTACTTTGGAAATGAGACATTGGACTGTTGGGTTTCTCTTGACCCAGGATCTCACGTTTTCCCCAGAAACATGTCAGGCTTTCTCCAGTGAATGTATCTCCACTGGTCCCTTTTATTTTCTCTTGCTTATAGGAATCAATGCATAATGGTTGTCCCTTTTCAATAGCAGCTCATAGAGGATACTGACCCTACAGATGACCCACTCCCACTGCTGTAACTGTATAATAAAGATATTCAGGTCTAGAAATTTATTGAACTTGTTTCTTTATGGTATAATTTCTGCATCAAATGGGGAGCTGCATTATTCTTGTGTGTGGAATAGAGTGCATATTAATGCTGTCACTGGACGATAGATGTTTAGGGACAAAGCATGAGACATGAATTCAATTACCTGCACTGAAACATCAGTTTTACTCATTAGGGCTCTGTTGTTTTTATCAGAGCATTCACAGCAAAAGTTTATCTTTATTGCAGTTATTCCCATGAGTCTCATCTGTCAAATAAAGAGCAGCTGCTCTGCTGATTTTCCTATTTAATACAACTGCCTTGTTGCCAAGTACAGACAGAACAGACTGTGTGAACAGTGTTGTGAATTTTTCAGTAGTTATGAAAAATGAATGTTAATTTTGTTCTGAGTATTATATTTTACCGTCTAAGGATCTTTCTAGTCATTTGATGAAGATAATGTTTTTCCATATGTTAATACCTTCATCTAAATATTTAATGACTCTTGTTAGATATCACTTGCCATTTTTATTCCTTTTTATTTTTTGACATTATTACAGTGTTTTGTCATGCATCGATACAAATCACTGTGTTGTATTGTTACCATGCAACGTTGTAGCATTTTGTGATAACTGCTTTGGCTGTTACGCAGGTGTTAAAGTCAGCTGTTAGTCCATTTGGTCAGTTCTTTCATATAAAACAATTCAGAAAAATTTACCCACTTTTCTTTGTCCTGTGTATAATAATTTCTGTTTGACTTCAGCAAGTCATTCAGAAAGGTGTGTAATCTTACTCCGGGGATACAAGAAAGTGAAGAATTTGCCATTCCATTTACAGTTCTATGTTAGATTATCATCACTTGAAAAAAACGCGTGAATGGAAAAATCCTGGCCTGAAATGATGTGAACACAATGTCTAAACCCATGTTCTAGTTAATCTTTTTGTCACTAGATTTTCCCACTCAACATTTTCTTTCCATTAGTGTCTTCATACAGTACACCCATTTTCCTCTCAGGCTAAGTTATGATTGACATGACCTGATTTGTCCCACTCCTGCCACTGAAAAGGATGCATTTTATGCTTCCCACCACATTCCTGATGCTGTTTCCCTGCTGTTGTCTTGGTGCTAGTCCTACTAATTCTATTTTTGCTGGATTAGTTTTCGTGTTTTGAGAGGAAAAATCAGATTATCTTGAAATAATTTCATTTTTTTGTTCTGAGCTTCTTCAGATGGTCAAGTTTGATGTTGTTGTAAGCTGAAGTAGTTTTAACATGTGAGATAATTTGGAGCAAAGATAGCCAAGAAGTGTCTGTCTGTGACCATCTGTTGTGCAAGAGTTTTCTACATGCACATGGAAATGCTTATAACAAAGCATTTGGTAATACCCAAACTTTTTTCCTTGGGGCAACAGTTTCTGGGTATGTCTGATGGGGCTGAGCTGCACAAAGATTAATTTCCCCAGGCTGAAGCAGGCACTGGCATATTCTCTCAGGCTGCATGAAACGAGTTCTGCCAGGAAAGTAAACGACAGCACCCGAGGTCAGCCCTCTGCAAAGCCAATCCTTCTCCGTCACCTCCAGAGGCAGCCAAAGGATAACTGGTCTCACTGAGCTACCAGTTACTCTTTGTGAATATCTCCTCTTTCCCCTTGGCTTTCTTCCCCTTCCTTTTCCTGAGCCTTTGTCAACAACAGTTACATCAGCTACTAAACATTGATATCTGTCAAGGTTTCCCTGATCCAACGTCTGAAGAATTTTAATAAATAAGTTAATTATTTGGGAAATCGCTGGTCTGTTTCTTTTCTGAGTTTTTCTATGAAAAAAGATGATGGAAAACTGATGCCCCTCACAATCTCTCTAAATGCAGAAGACAAAGCTCTGAACATGGCTTTTTTCCCTTCCCTTGCAGTTTTCAGTTCAGCTGTAAATAAAGATGTCAGAGTTTTCTCTGATTTTTTCAGCATATGATGCAGGCATGGGCCCATTTTAGCTGCTTGAAGAAAATAGTGTAGGTGTTGATGAGATAGATATTCTAACCTACAGGCCATGGAACTACCTATATTAAAATTCTTATAAATGATAATATACTGTATAGTATGTGTATATTTGTAAGTAAACATAGATGACATTTAAGTTAAATTTAATTATTTCAGTAATATGTTTATCAGAAGCTTGCTGCAGTGTTAAATACTGTTGCATTTTAAGGTGGATGTAATACATTTTATGAACATATTTACATTTAATACATAAAATACTTTTGCTGGTAGCTTGAAGTATAAGTTGGGAACTTGTCATGTTGAGTGCCATGCACACTTGCTCATTCCAATTTGTGTTTGTCACTTGATCTGTTTCTGAGTTTTCTTACTGTACTTAGAAGAAAAACTGTGGTGTGAGGGGAAAGGACTTCTGTCATGGAGTGATAACAGATTAAATTAATGCTTCTGATGTATTTTCAGGGCTGTAAAAACTATGTATTGGTAATGTCATAATAGATCTCATTAGTGTTCTTCTGTTTTTTCTGCACAGCTAAAACTGCACCAAGATCTCCTGATAGACGTACGAGCCGAGGTATCCATTCTCAGACAGGTTCTTTCTCTGCTCCAGCTTTGGCAGCAAGCAAGGAAAACCTCCCAGTACTTAACACAAGGATTATCTGCCCAGGTAATTATGATTTTGAAATCTGCTGTTCCTACCCTACTTTAATTTGTCTTCCAATCTCCTGCTTGCTGTCAAATAATGACTTCTACTTCATGCTCTGAATTTGTTTGAACCAACATACACATATTTGTGTTGTATTGTATAGGAGGAAATGCATGATAAGGTAGAATATTTCTGATTATTTGGCACTACACCAGAAGTAGCAGAAATGTTGCATTTGATTCCGGAGGGTGAAAAGTAAAATTCAGGATCACAGAATTGCAGAGTGGTTTGGGTTGGAAAAGACTTCTAAAGATGATCTACATCTTTAGAGTACAGCCCTCTGTCATGGGCATTGACATCTTTCACTAGATCAGGTTGCTCAGAAAAGTTTTAAGCCTGACCTTGGACACTTCCAGTGGTGGGGCTTGTACAGCTTCTCCAGGCAACTTCTTCCCATGTCTCGCTACCCTCATCCCAAACATTTTCCTCCTTTTCTCCGATCTAAATCTACCCTATTTGAGTTTAAAACCTCTGCCCTTCCTCCTGCCACTACAGGCCCTGGTGAAAAGCCTCTCAATCTTTCTTATAAACCTGCTCTATATTTTGAAAGGGCACAATAAGTTCTCCCTGGAGCCTTCTCCTCTCCAGGCTGAACAACTCCAGCTCTCTCAGCCTGTCTTCACAGGAGAGGTGCTCCAGCCCTCTGATCATCATTAGGGCCCTCTGTGGACTTGTTCCAGCAGGTCCATGTCCTTATTATGTTGGGAACCCCAGAGCTGGATGCAGCACTGCAGGTGGGGTCTCACCAGAGCAGAGCAGAGCAGAGGAGCAGAATCCACTCCCTTGTGGTGCTGGCCACGCTGCTTTGGATGCAGCCCAGGACACATTTGGCTTTCTGGGCCACAAGCTCACGTTGCCAGGTCACATCCAGTTTTTCATCCACAGGTACCCCCAAATCTTTCTATCATTTATCCTAATCAGTGGATTAGGAAAAACAGGCTGAGGGACAAAGCTGTGTAAAGTTCAACCCTCTGAGTAAGAACTGTCTGTGGCTAAAGTGGATAACTGAAACCACACAAAGCTGCTCTGTAAAACAGTTGGAAAAAAAATCTGTTCCTACCCAAATGCAATTGACAGATGAAAAAATACCCCTTCTGCTCCAAATAGAATTAATACTAGAGAGCACTAGTAAAATTGTTTTAATCAACTTTATTAGTATAGCTAAAACACAGTGGAACCAAGCTTACGTTTTTTCTTTAGGCAAATTTAAGTGAAAGCTGTTAGTATTTTGCTTTGTTTACATTCATTACAGAGTATTTTGTTGAATGAAATGGATATTAGTCAAAGCAGGCATGTTGAGGCTGTGATCTTTCCACAAATTAAGTTAAACTATAGCTCTGCCAGTTGTAAAAATGGTAAAAATATTCCTTATGTATGCTTCCAAAGGATAGGACAAAAGAAAAATCATAGACAATTAGGAGATGAAGATTAAACTGAATGAAAAGCTCTAGCAGCCTTTTTGAATGTTAGGTCACCCGTTTGGTTACTATACCAGCCAGTGAGTGTTGGCCTGAAACCCTAAATTTTCTTTGTTTTTTTCTTTCTCAGTGGTGGTACCTGAAGACAGCCACCACAATGCAGCATAGCTGCCTTTCTGCTTAAGAGAGCCAGAGACCTGAAAAAATAACCAATTTTGGTAAAAATTGAGATAGAATCACAATCGTTCCCTGTATAGATTTAATGAATTTTGTTTCCCAGTATGTGGCTTATATTATATGTTTGTCTATTTATCAAATACAAATTTTTTTTATTATTTTCTTTCTGTTTTGTTTTGTTTTGTTTTGTTTTTTTTTTTTTTTTTTAAATCAGGTTTAAGGGCTGGTCTAGCTGCTTCCATTGCAGGAAGTTCAATTATTAGCAAAATGTTGCTAGCAAACATCGATCCATTTGGTGCTACGCCGTTTATTGACCCGGATCCAGATTCCTTGTAAGAAATATTTTTTTTTCTAAATGTACTATTTTGCTTTCCCTAAGGGCATCCTTCTTACATTTTTGTAGTGTCTTATTTTTTTGCATTATGAAGTTCTTGTTTGCCATTATTTGGCAGTAGACCTCAATGTCTGAAAACAAGCCGGATTGTGTTGGCTTAGTTATGAACAGTGCAAATTTTTTTGCAGCAGCTGAAAGTAAGGGCAGACATTTGCTCACTTATCCCTTGCTCACCTGGAGGAGGAGGACAGTAATCTTTCAGAGCTGGGTTTTTCAGCCCAAACCAGTTTACTTAGGAAGTTTCAGAGGAAAGATCTCTTGAAGTATCTTAGTTCATATTCTGTTCTGTGACCAACCACAGTTTTGGTCAAAGATGTTTGCATGTCTAGGTTCTGTACAAGTGTACACCTGATTTTCTCTTTTCCTCTAACAGGGAGGGATATTCAGAAAAATGTGTCATGAACAATTACTTTGGAATTGGGTTAGATGCAAAAATTTCACTAGAATTTAATAACAAGCGAGAAGAGCACCCTGAAAAATGCAGGTAATATAATTTCTCTGTCAGTAACAAAGCCAAGATGTTTCAATTCTTTTCTTTTCCTCACCCCTTTGTAAGAATTTCTTAGTTTTTTTTCTACAAATACAAGACACAATAATGTGTGTATGTCAATATGTGAATCTTGTTTTCCCTGCTTTCAGAAGTCGGACGAAAAACATGATGTGGTATGGAGTTCTTGGCACAAAAGAGCTATTGCAGAGAACTTACAAGAATTTAGAACAAAAAGTTCAACTTGAGGTAAATTTTATTTATGGGGAGAGTTACTTGCACAATGTGTAGTGAAGAATTAGTGCTTATTTTTGAAACCTGTTATTGTTCTTATGTCAACCCAAGCTGACCTCAAAGGCACTGTGTAAAGATGTACTATGTAAAAGTTGGTTCTCCAAGTTGTGTTTTTGAGTCAGTACTTTAAGATCACAAAATACCCAGTATTATGTTTCTTGTAATTACTGGGTAAAAAAAAGAAAATAAATTGTGTAGGTAGGATATATTTCTTAATGTTCACTGTATCAAAAGACAGACCAGGTTTTAAGGGCAACCACAGAAATGATCATAAAATAAAGAGAAGAAAAGAGAGAAGGAGTCTTAATCTTTCAAGTTCAATTTAAAGAAAGCTACACATATAGGAAGAGCACGTAAATAGTAAAAAAATTCCTGACAAGAGAGGAGAGTCTGAATATGCATCGCAAGAAGCCCAGCTACACCAGTAGAGACTTTCTCTAGTATTCACACAAAAAAGCAAGATATTAGCAAAGCAACAACAAATTCCACGTCTAAATGTAGTTATCTTTTGGCTTTTAAGTTCTAACATAAAATCTAAGTCTTCCACATGGTACTGGGAACTTAAAGGAGATATAAATGATTTCCAAATGCAGAAAAAGACTACAGGATGGTTACTGTTCTTTTCACCCAAAGAATATCTAAGGTCGATTTTGACAGAACATATATAATTTCTCTTTTTATTTCATGCAATTTAATATAGAAGCTTATGATATTTATATAAGGGTAAATTTCTAAGTTGAAAGAATAATTTTAGGTTACTGGAGCTCTTTCTCACTCTGAGATTTAAGAGGATTTTGTCTGGTAGCAGCAGATTGGTGTTCGCTAAGGATTGAGTAATTATCAAGAAATTATGCAGTAGTTAGCAAATATAATGACAGGACAGAGCATTATGTATACTGCAGATAGAATTCTAATTTAAGGATCTTTTGAATTGGCTTCAAATAAGATTCAATAATACTGCTGACCTTTCCATAATTATTTTTATATTTATAATATTCCATAATATTTTTTAATATTCCTGTAAGTAAGTCAGCAAGTAAAAATTTCACATTTACTGTTGTCTTGCATATTACTGGATATATTATGCCTGCATATTCAGGCATTAGAGGCAGACTTCTACTGTAATACAAATGACTGTGCAGCATCTATTAATATCACACCATATTTTGGATACTGTCACATCTTGATTAAAATGTTACATTCTGTCTTGCTGCTAAGATTAAATTACAAAAAGAGAGCACTAAGCACATTCTGGAAATAATTTGCATCTCTTTCTCCTCCTGATAAAGACACTATAGTTTTTGTCTTTATTTCTTTAGATCTTCTTTTTCATTTGTATAATTTTAAGATCCTTCTGTGGACTGGTAATGTGCAGCCATCTAGCAGTCTTCATTAAAGACAGCTTGACTGGCAACTTCATGGTCCATAAAGTGACACCTGGGTCCAGTATTTACAACCTTCTGTTTCTAGCTTGCTTCAATTCCATGCCTGTGGCACTGCTGCAGGACTGCACTTTTGACTCCCAGTGGAATGGTTTGAGAGCATTGGGCTTCTCCCTGCAGGCAGTTGTACTGCTGTAAGTCAAGAGTGATTTCACTGATGTCTGTAAATTTACTCTTGGCCAAAAGTGAGATTGATGTCATCCCATGATTGTGTTGAGCAGGACATGGAGTTGCTTATGTGTTTTGGGAGATAAAGCAGTAAGAAGGATGGACTGGACGGTCAAACATATGAGCGACCTCTTACTTGCAAAATCAATAATTCCCATCTACAGTCTGGATGACACCTGTGGGGTCAGTCCCAGATTTGTCTTTGCGCTTTTGGGAAGAGAGTGAAGTAATTTTTACAGGAAGTCAACAATACATGGAAACACTGACAGCTAACCACATGTTTGTGGGTATGCCAGAAATATTCTTGGATATTCTTGACACCCACCCCCTCCACCCACCTCCCCCTGCCCCGGCTTAAATGGATTTGACTAAATAACAAGTCGCAATTGCAATTTTGGGAATGCTGATATAGGATGGAAGACTAGTTACTGAATGTATAAATAAATCTTTTTGTAATGTCCTTGGCAATCTTACTATGTGCACTCAGGGAGATTGGTTTTCTTACTGCAAAAATGTGGTATTCTCACAGTCTCAGTCAAAGAGAGAAAGATATTCCCCCAGAATATCTTTCTGGAAAGATCAGAGAAATAATTTAAAAAATTATTATCTCAATCTCTGCACCTGGTGTTTGTAAAAGATATTTACAAGTAGCTGTTGTTCCCTGATTGACCGAGAAGTTTCCTAAAGACCAATCAGGTCTTAGGTTCACGATCGACTCTATAAAAAGTGTGAATTTCTAATAATAAATGCTTTTTATGCCTTCTGAATCATGGAGTCTATTGTTGCCTTCTTTTCTGTCCCCTATACCTTTGGTGACACAAAAAGACTGATTTTTAACTCTTGATGGACAGACCATGGTCTAAGTACATGAGAAATTTCATAACAAGGGATGTGTAAATGTTTCTTTCAAGACTCATGGAGCAGCACTACTGTAGATACTACTGCATGTAGATCTACGTATTTTTCACCTCTGAAAAAGTCAGTGCTAAAATTGGAAAGAAGAGGTTTGTTTTAGACGTGCTTCATTGCATGGAGGGAGTAGTCTTGTGCCAGACCTCTTAATGACTCTGTTCTCCCCTGCCAGCTCTGTTAAAGCTTTGTGTGCTAAAAATTACTCCTTACTGATTACTTTTATTGTATTATTTATGTACTGAAGGAGCTTTTATTCCTTACAGTGTGACGGACAATACATCCCCCTTCCAAGCCTGCAAGGCATAGCTGTGCTAAACATTCCCAGCTATGCTGGTGGGACTAATTTCTGGGGTGGAACCAAAGAAGATGATGTAAGTAGCATTATAGAGACTTAACCTTCTGGGCAAAACCAGCAATAAATGTAATGAACTGCTCTTCTCATTTGATTTTAACAGTAGTAGCATATAGTTTGGATAACAACTCTTATTTGAGGAGGCTGTTTCAGTTCAAACTGCATTGTCCTGCTGTTTTTTTTATTGAAAATATGTTCCATGGTTTTTTACTGTTCATTGTCTTCTGTCATGTCCATTTCAGCAAAATGTTCATAATAAAGCATAATGATTTTGTTTTTTAAGTGGCTCTATGAGTATTTTTAGATACTAATTTTATAAACAGAGACACAAGTAATTTCTCTCTGTATTGTTTTACAGATGCCTGTAAATAAGGTTTCTCAAAGCATAGATTCTTCTGTTTGCTATTGTCTAACAACAAGCAAGGTAGACAGGATAATCAGTCAAAGTTTATACCTTGATTTTCCTCCTGTTCTTCAAATAGCTTTGCTGTGAGGGATGGTGATTCAGAAAGTGAAGACTGATGCATTTAGTAGCTGATAATTTAGTGGGGGTAGTAAACTTGTTTTTGAATATTATTTTCAATGAACCTTTAAAATACTTAAAGGTACCTTTTTCCCCTTCTTTCTTTCAATTCCTAAGAAACATTTCACCACATGGATCCCTACATGCCTTACAATCTGGAACAGTGTTACTGCTCCTACCCAATTCACTCACAGTGCACCAACTGTAATTACTAGCAGATTATCCTAATCTGCATGTCCTGACTTAGTGTGTGATGTCTGAATCACCTAAAACTGTAGTTGCAAACTGGCTTGTGATTTTGATGTAGACAATCCAGGACTTTTTTGCCAAAAATATTTACATTTCTTGTGAGTTGTTATCCTTTCATTTTTTAATGTATAGATACAAACATGCCTACATATAATGCATGTAACTTAATATAATAACTATTATATATAATTGCATGTTTATATTATATTATACATGTAAAATTGCATATGTATATATATGTTTTATATATGTATATATATACACATACAGAAAAGTGAAAAAATAAATTTAGACATGTTTTAGTGTCCTTTTCTTATTTTTGGTATATGTCAGAGGATGGAAATTCTGTTTATATTTGGCAGTGGATATCTAAAGCTTTTATATATAGTCCATGTTCCTAGTCAGAACTTGAAAGCTGCTCTAACATCTGCTCAGCCCCTGTTCAGGAGGTTTTTTCCCTCCCTGGACTGCTTCAGTGAGAGAGAAGATCTGTCCCAGCTTTCATACTCGTATACAGCAAATGTGTGTGTCCTGGAGAAGTTTTACTGATATTATTAGTCTTCCAGTGAGCAGATGTGCCAGCAGAGTGACATGTTTTTTCTGGACAAAGCTGGGAGCATAATTCACTGTTTTAGTGCAGTCTTGAATGACTCTTCATCAAGAGGTGGTGGTGGTGGTGGTGGTGGTGGTGCTCTGAAGTGCTGCTGGTTCTGCTTGTCTGGACAAATGAAGGATGTTACTTCGACAGCTCTGACTATTGCTGAAACATTAGCAGTGAGCCAAGCAGGGCATCTGCACCCTGACTGGCTGGAGCGTGGCTTGTTAAGGCATGTTATTTTGGTGTCCAGAAGACAGGCTGGAAACATGACCCGCAACAGGAAAAGAGTCAATTTGAATGTTGATCCATAGAGATTGGTTTGCCTTTAAAAGAAAAAAAAGAGAAAAAAGAGATTGGTTTTTAGATATTACTGGTGGAGAGACACAGCAGAACACTGGGTTGAGTTTTTCCTGTCCTTTAGCTGAAATGGCAACACAAAATAGATGAAATTTTACAACTGTTTTTTCTTAACACATGCCAGAACTAGCCCTGCAAATGTCAGTTACTGGATCAAGAGCTCTCCACACTTTTTCTCATGGAACAGCAGAATCACAATCTTGGTTCTTTTCAAGATGTTCATATATTCCTGTGAAAAATGGAAAAAATTCCATGGAAACTGGAAAAAAATAATCAGATGGAGAAACTGGGATTTTCTCCAGTCTAGTCTCAGGTGTTACTGATGCAGTTTCTTCTGCCTAAGGTGCCAACTGAGGGAGTCCAAGTACTGCTCAGAGAGGTGATCTCTCTACCCATTAAACTCTTACTGGAGTGATTTCTCCTGCTGGTTTTTTTCCTCATTGCTCCCTATTGCATATCAAGATGAAATGGCCAAGCTTCAAGTGACCTTAGCATGGTATCACCTGCCAGACCAAGCTGAAGTCCAGCCTGAGATCTGCCCTGTGGCTGAGTTCCCCAGCAGCACACCAGGTGGCGAGACTTCCTGCGCTTTGTGCGAGCGTGTGGAAATTCAGCACCTGGGCTGCACAGAAGGACATTTGTTCCATACAGAAGTGGTTTTCTTGTTTACAGTGGATAATTATACACAGCACAAACAAGATTGTCTTCAGCATCAAAGCTCTGTTAAACAAAGCAGAGCATGGACTTGGGTGTTCGTTTCCAGAGAATTCAGAATATAAACAGATAAGCACTTCTGAGGAGAAAAGGAAAGCATTTATTTCTCTTACCTTCAAGAACCTCTTAGATATTAAGTACATTGCCCAAGCAGAGATTTCAATTGGCCTTTCATCTTGCCTTGAAAAACATGTTTAATCTGCATGCTGAAACGTGCCATCCTTCCTATATAAGGATATGTCTTGTCATCCAGATATTTCAAATGGTATCAGCATTGCTGTTTTAAATTATATTTGCCTGTTGTCTGTGGTATCTTACTCCTATGACTTTGGAGAAACAGTACAGTTATTCTACAGTAAAGAATTTAGAGCATTTAAATATTGAAAACAAATCTGTAAATGAATGTGTGTTTCATTGCAATCTAAGCACTGGATTTGCAATCAAACATTGAATACTTTCTTTTCCTCACAGATATTTGGAGCTCCATCATTTGATGATAAAATCTTAGAAGTTGTTGCTGTATTTGGCAGCATGCAGATGGCAGTGTCCAGAGTCATCAAGCTGCAGCACCACAGGATAGCTCAGGTTTGTTGCTTACTTGCAAGCATGCAGGATGGCCGGCAGCAGTTTGGGATTCTGGCAAGTAGTGGGACTCTCGATGACCACGACCCTATACATTAATAAAGCACTGACATTGTTTTGCTTTTAGCGGGTAACAAATTGTCTTCAATGATGAATGAAGTATAGGAGAGCTTAATTCCTGAGACAGCTCTGGAGAGAAGCCACAGCTCCTCGTAATCAACAGATTACAGGTGGCCTGTCAGTCGCACCAGTGTTTATTGCCCTGTAAAATAACGTGTTTGTTCTTTTCCAGTGTCGGTCAGTAAAGATCACCATACTTGGTGATGAAGGGGTTCCAGTGCAAGTCGATGGAGAGGCATGGATCCAGCCCCCAGGAGTTATTAAGATCATACATAAAAACAGAGCTCAGATGCTAACACGAGACAGAGTATGTTGCAGAAAAAGCTACTATTGCTAACATTGGTTTCTGTAATAATTTCTTTCAGTTATAATGTAAACAAAACAGTACTTATAAAAATGTTTCATAAAGATTTATATAATTAATACAGTTACTTACAGTGATATAGTTTCTATAAAGAGCCAGATAGAGAATTATTATTTTGTATAAGTGGCAAAGCTTTATTAACTTCTATTTGTTTTAGTAGTGCTATTCTTATATTCTTATTAATATATAGGAAGAATGATCAACATTTTATCTATTCCTCCCTCCCCTTCTACTGCTTCTTTCTTTTTCTCTAGGTGTGTTATACCAGTCACATACTGTCACAAGACAGTAACATACTGAAAATTTTAGCACGGTTGCATAAATAGCAAAGTTCTATACTGTCCATTTTCCAGAATAGCTTTCTGCAGATTTCTCTCTCTGTCCTACCAATCCTCCCTCTCCCCCATGAGCCAGTCTCAGACAGGAGAGACACAAGTACAACCTAGTCACAAAGCCACTGGAGAGTGCATGCTTGTCTAGGACTATAGTGTGAAAGGTACAACTGCCCCTCAGTTCTCCATCCACTAGCTGGATCCTGAATTTAGGGTGGAGTTAAGGTGAAATTTGAACTCTTATTTTAGTAAATTTGGTTTTTCCTCCACCATTTTTAATGTTTGAATTCTGTATCAGTTTTGAATTTCAATCTTGCTATCCACACAAAATGTGCTTGCATTAGAGAATCACAAAATTCTAGAATTATTTAGGTTGGAAAATACCTCTAAGATCATTGAGTCCAACCATTATCACTGTCTTTGTGTTCTTATTGGTTTGGAGGACACATTTTGAAGGTCATGGGGAGGAGACAGAGAACAAGCTTTGAGAAGTTACTTACTCTCTGTACTAAGTTTTTAAAACTTTAGGTGTAAAATTATTATTGAATCAGGTAGTGTTATTTATATAAAATTAAATCAAGCACCTGTTTATTTGTTAAATTAATTTTAACTGAAATAATATATAATTTAAATTTATTTAAAATGTAAAATTAAATTTTTAAATGAGTAATAATACTCACAAGTGCTGTGAATTGAATGTATAATTCATTTTGATTAGGCCTTTGAAAACACCCTGAAGTCTTGGGAAGACAAACAGAAGTATGATTCCTGCAAACCTGTCATTCGGTCTCCCTTGTACCCTCAGCAAGCTGTTGAGTTGGCTACAGAAGAAGAAGTTGCACAGATCCAGTTGTGCTCACAAGCTGCAGAAGACCTTATTACCAGGTACAATAAAATTAATAGGTTGGATTGGCAACCTAGACACCAAGACTGAATTATTAATGCAAATTCATACAGAGACTTAGAAGTGTACATTTTCCCTGGTTTTTGATTAAAATTTTGTTGCCACTATATCAGTTGTTTTTTTCTAATTTAAAAATTTTATTTTATTTTTAAGGCTCAACTTATTTTTGTGTGCTTTTCTCATGTATTTTTAAAAAATTTATTTATGTGTTTTTTGTTGTTTTTTCTTTTTTTTCTTGTAAAAACCAACTTTCTGAAGTAGCAACAGAAATGGAAAACTGGAAAGCTTCTTTGCAAAAATTGAAGCTTCTTTTTTTATGACAAAACAAAAATATAATTGGGAATTATTGGAAAAAACCCTTCAGAAATCAGCTCTACAAGTCAGCAGGATGGAAACTTCAGTCATTCATATGGGCTGAGATAAAGAAAAGCTTTCCTTTTTAAATCAGAACATTTCACAAAGCTGCTATTCATTTTATCATAACAACTAATTATCTTTAGCATCAGAATCACCAATAATATAAGAAAGGAAGGACTACATACTCTCCTTATACTGCAGTCATAGACAAGTAACTTAGTTTATCAATTAACCAAAGTGAAGTTTAGCCAAGACATCTTAAAAACTTAACTGTTCGAGAGATGGTCTGGAGGTTGTAGTTACAGCTGGACCTCCCATAATCTTAAATGATTGCAGCCAATTTTCACGTCACGTATGAAGGGTATGCCTTGTGAAATAGGTGTAAGGGTTTTTAAGATAATTTCAAGTAAGTTATTGCAATGTGCTAGAGTTTTCCTCTGTAATTAACTTGAATTAATAGGACCAGCATTTTTGGTCCATTTTTTTTCGTATAGCATTAGTGCTCTAAGACAAATAAATGTATCTCAGTATTTTGTAGCATCATAAATAATCTGTGTGAGGGATATAATTTCTATGAGGTGGTATATTGCTTGAAGAGATAATTAACATTCAATTTTTGTTATAAAGGACTACGATTTTTTAAGTGTTTTGTGAAACACATTCTTGTGTATTTTCTCATCTGATGAAGTTGTGTACTCAAGAATTATTCTTTAAAGAAATTAAGAAATATTATTCTCCTTTTCAAATGTTTTTGTAGGATCTGTGAAGCAGCAAAAGTACATGGCCTCTTGGAGCAGGAACTTGCTCATGCTGTTAATGCATGTTCACATGCATTAAATAAAGCCAACCCAAGGTTTCCTGAGGTAAAGAAGAATAGAGATTTATGTAAATAGGCTATAATATCTGGGTGCACAAGCTTGTGGCATGGGGGCTGTATTGTCCCCTGTCCCCATTTGGGATGAGAAGGCAGAAGATGCAGTTTCTGCATCCACCAGTGTCCTCCCCACCTGGTACTGTATAGGCATATCCTCAGAGAGGGTGGAGGCATGACAAAGGCTGAACCAGATCTGTTACTACATAAGGGTCAATTTCTCTGGATGCTTTCACAGAAATAGGTTTCACAGAAATTTTCATGCTTAATTGCTATCCAAGTGCTATACAGAGAAGGCAAAGGGGTGAGGGGAAAGGAGTTTGCTGGTTTCTCTCTTCATGCTAGATTATCTGGGTGTTTTCAGGGATTGGACCCAGAAATTATTAATTAGGTACAAGCTGTCCATATCTAACCTAAACTGACACATGGTAAATATGCTAGTTGACCTTGGCTTCTCGAAGTATGGTTAGTAGCTTGCTTCTGCTGAGGATAAGGTGAAAAATTGAAGTCAATAGTCATTGTTAAATGAGATTCACAACTTTTCTGCTGGCCTTTGTCATATGTGGATTGATATGGTGGCTGAGCACCTGATGATCTTCAGGACTGTATTAATGTCATACTAAATGAAGTCGAGAAAAAGACAGTAAATAGATACTACATTTTTGGTTTCTATTCTCAGTGCTGAACAGCTTGTCAGTTTAGAGCTAAACTGATGTATTTCTCCTAGGAGAAGGCATTTAAGATCTGTGCTGTAAGGTGAAAGTACTTATTCTCAGTCTGACTTGCATCACTTCAAAGAATGTTTATGCTTCTTATTCCCCAGAGCCTTACCAGAAACACTGCCATGGAGATAGCTGTCAATGTGAAGGCCTTACACAACGAAACAGAATCTCTGCTTGTAGGAAGAGTTCCTTTGGTAAGGTCACAAGGCACATGGTTTTATTCCTTCATTCAGATCACCCGTGATTCGTTCTTAGCTGATTTTTGTAAATTGGTGCCAAAGTGAGGACACACTGCAAGAAGCTCTGCAAGGTTGATGGGAGAAGATTATACTGCATTTGTGGTTGGATCAGAATGAGTTTTGAAATCTTCTCTTAGATTGGCATCCATCTTGCCTCATTTCAGATAGCCAAGTCATTGCTTGGACTCTTGTTAATAGTCAGTGGAGAGAAATAGGTATCCTTGTGAGCCTGATTGACACTCAGCTGTCTTGGAGGCCGATGTTAGAAAAAGATGATTTATCTTCTGGAGATACAGCATTTAAGAGAACTTCTGGAGAACTATTGTGTGACCATCTTCAGAGTTTAAAGGAAGCCTGGGGTGTGACCTGTTTAGACTCATACAATCAACTTCTACAGACCTAATCTGGGCACGTAAATATCACTCTTGTTCTAATATCTGTCAGGAGTTATTTTATAATCTTTAACTGGTAAGTATTCAGTAAACCCCTAAGGTACTTGAAGACTTTGTATCTTCTTCGGCAAGTGTTTGTGCCTAAAATAATTAAGATTTCTCAACAATTGTATGTAGATGTGTAATTAGAAAATTTCTCTATTGACATTATGAAGAGAAGAAAGATGTCAGGTTTTCTGTGCTGGTCCAGTTTTACATTAAGAAGATACTCAGTAGGAGCAGTTACATTTTCTTTAGATTCAAAAGCAGCTTTATTACTAACTTTTTTATTTAAGTGTTGTAATTAAAAATGTATATTAATAAGAATATTTTCATTTAGCTGAGCTAGGATATAAAACTTAGTACAGGTTCACATACCATACAAATAAGTGATAAATCTGTTTTAGAGTAACCAAAAGTGAATATAGTCTAAAGGCTAATAATTGTTTAAGTTATAGAAATAGTCAAAGATTAGGTTCACATGTTTTATTTTACAGTTTTTCAAAAGGAAAACTTTCAAAAGGAAAGCTATTTCATTAAATGTTTTTGCCCAAGATAAGGGAAAAAATACCTGCTTTTTTTTTTCAAATCGCTATTGCTAGTCCCATATATTTCAGATTTAGTGGGGAATTAAAATAGAGATTTTAAAAAATTTAAATCTTTTTACAAAAGTAATTAGAAGAAAACATTAAAGTTGGTGATGCCATACTAGGACTGGTGAAATTTATCGAGACAGTTTGGAAATAATGTTATTATGGAAACCTTCCCATTGAAACATTATCTTTTCTGCAGCAGGTTGTGATCTCATTGTGTTGTTGAACTGGGCCCTTATTCAGGCTCCTAAGCTTAATTTGATTCATTTTTCCATTTCTGAATTTTTACAAGTTGAACTTCTGCTTCTCATTATGGTTGAGCAAATGTCTTCATGAGGCTACATCAGGCCCTTTTTTTAATAAAAAGGCTGTTTGGAAGGTACCAAGATAATATTCCAGAGGTGTCCATTATGCTCATTTGACATGGTGCTCACTTAGAACAGAATTTCACAATCACAGTAAGAAGGCATCCTGGTTAACCTTATTGCCATGTATTTTATAAATGCTGAAGTTGCCTGGATGTTGGTCCCTCATTGTATTAAAATAGAGAGAGATAAGTGTAAGATGTTGCTTGGCACATCAGCCACTCCCATCATAAACTGTTCTCCTAAGGATCTTTCTCCTCTGACAATGACAGACATTCTTTCTTTCATATCTTCCTCTAATTTTTTGGCGTCTTCACTTCTCCCACATCCCTCTTTCCTGTGATCAAAACTCTTGAGAGCAGTAAACTCATGTCTTTGGTGCTTATGCTATTTAGTTTAACCCCAGCCAGCAACTAAACTAGGACACTTGGTAAGCTGCTTCTTTGGTTGCCATTTACTGGCTGTTGGGTTTTGCTCTTACAGCTCCTGAGGAAAAGAAAAAACTGTAAATAAGCATAAAACAAGTCTGTGGTTCCTTCCACCTCCTGCAAGAACTATGATTAACAAATTCATATAACAGTAGGAGCATTAAATCACAACAAATTGTAAGCCACAATTTTTAGCGAAATGATGATAACATAGATCAAAGAATGATTTGAGGTGGATCTGACCTTAAAGATCTTCTAGTTCCAACTCCCCTGCCATGAGCAGAAACATCTTCTACAAGACCAGGCTGCTGAAGATGGGACAATGAAGCTGATTTGTGGAATCTCTCAGATGCTCATGGCTGGAATACAGTTTGGAAAAAATTAAAAATCCTATCTTTTGTCTAGATACTTTCCAATGGCACTGTGTCCATTCGTTAATTTTAAAAAGCATTTCCAGTCTGGAACTGAGCACAGTTTAAGGAAAAAGTATGACAGACTGTTTCATTTCAAATGAATAAAATTATCTAAACTCACTGAAATAAAATATTTTCATATCAAAAATTTAAATAGAGAAGGAATTGAAAAATCCTTTACTTTTATTTCTTCATTCATAGTGTGAAGTTTTATCTTTTTATATTTATCTTGGAAATAAGATTTTCCAAGATGTTGTAGGAGGAGAATTTGCCCTGAATTGCTGATTCTTTCTATACCAGAATTATTATTTTGGATTTATTTCAGGAGCAGCATCAGATGTGCATTTTTTTGTCCCCAGTCAAAATGTTTTCCTCTGAGAATCAAGCAATTAGATAAATACTTGTTGAGAAAGACAGAATTCATTGCTTCATTCTTTTTTAGAAAATAGATGACTTGAGTAATTTCTCAGAAATGAAAACACAAGAGAAGTTGTAACTTCTTCAAAGAAAAGCAGCTCTTTCCCCATACTCATACATACATACAAATTAATTGAACTGTTGAAGTGGAAAAAAAAAAAAGATAAGTCAAAAGAAAGATCAAAGTCTGCTTATGGACATTGAATTTTCTGAGCTTTAGCAGAGAAAATAAACATGATAGCAAAGGGAGCTTATATTTCCAGTATCACTATGCTAGACAGTAAGATCTTACCAAAGATGGTCTCTCCTTTGAAAGATGGGAACATATGCAGACTGCTGAAGCAAAGGAAAGACATTTTTGTTAGGTAGGATAAATTAATGGGGTTTGTAATTTATCATTAAACTACAACAATGTCAAAATATTTTTCCAGCACTAGAAATCCAAGATATTCTTACAACTCCATTTTAAAAATGCATTCACTAGAATGTAACAGAATTAGATTTTTCAGAAGGATATTCTGCACTGCTTTAGGACTACTTTTACTTTAAAGAGAGAAATAGATGTTCAGGTTGCTTTATTAATGATTCCAAGAAACTTGGTCTAGGATTCAACTCTTTACCTCAAAATGGTGTTTCAGCAATCCCAGATGAGCTCAAAACAGCGTTTCAAGGGATCAGCTGCCTGCCTTACCTCTTCCACACGGGTTCACTCACACAACAGCTGCAGAACAGTTTTCAGACTGGAATTTTAAAGGAAACACGTATCTCTGTGGGTTTCTCAAAGTCTTAATAGGGCCAAATTCGCTTGTGTCATCAAGTCCCAATGTTTTTACAAAGCCACCACTTTCTTCTTCCCTTTGGCCTTTACTGATGTCCTTGTCTTTTTGTCTCCTGCCAGGGAGTTCTTTCCACCCTTAGCCAGCAGCAGTGCCTATTGCTCCCTGTCTCACCTATTTAGAATGAGTAGCGCAGGTACCATATCACCACTGGAAGACCTTTGGGAATGGAAATCTTCAGCAAGATCCATTTCTTCATACTTGAACATGAGAGAGTGATCAACAACCTGAACACATTTGCAAAAAATAACTGAGGCTTATTATCATCTACTCAATTTTTTTACACCACTTTTTGTACAAAGATTTTTCAGCTGCTTGCTCTTCTCATCAGGTTTTTTGTCCCTTCTGTTGGTAGTTTCCATTTCTAGTGTGTCCTTGTAGTGGTATTATCAGATAACTCTTGCTCTGTAAAGACTCAGGAGTGTAGTGAAGGATGACAGTGACTGACAACTATGCCCAATTGGTCTGCACCAGAAGTCTCAGCTGTCTCAGTCATCCCTTTGTGATTGGGACCATACTAAATGTAGCATGAGGGTGGTCTCACACATCTCTGAAGGAAAGTCTAACTTTGGAAGATTGTTTGTCTTCACCATTTGTTGACATTTTACCATGAAGTAGTCATCTGTGTGTGGTAACAGGATAGCTAGACTTAAATGTTAAATCTCATGAAACTAAAAGTCCTATTTTTCTGGCCTGTTTATAAACAGCAGTTAGAAGCTCCCCATGAAGAACTGTTGTCTGATGCTTTGCATAGTGTGGAAACAGAGTTGAGAAAACTTGCTGAGATTCCTTGGCTTTATTATGTTTTTCAACCAAATGATGATGAGGTAAGTTTGAGTAATACGTTCTGAATTTAACTGAACTTAATTTTCTTTTGATAGGGAAAAGTAAATTCCAGTTTTTTGTGATCTCTTGAGGCACTTCCAGTAGTGATGCTAGATCATTTCTGTCTGCTGTGAACAACCTTCTAAGCTTAGTGCTTTTTTTTTGGTGTTTTATTCCCTTTTGTGAATGTAAAGGTTTTGATTGATAAATAGATAAATAAATGAAGCATATATATTTAATTTATATTTAATAATTCAAACATGTATAGAGTTAAATCCTGACATTACTCTTTACAGAAGTAAATTTGGGTCTTACTTTTTGAGATTAACTATGAATTACCATCACAAGCATATAATTTCACTGTTGTTTTCTCTTAACTAAAGGTAACTATGCCTCTTTTCTCATGTAGGATCCCCCTCTGGATTATGCTAAAAGAAACAATAGAAGTACAGTGTTTCGTATAGTGCCAAAGTTTAAAAAAGAAAAAATTCAGAAGCATAAGACCAGCCCTCAGCCTGGTATGTGTTTTGAAATTGCAAGAAAAGTAGTAGCTTTTGCAGTACATGTGATTTTATGGGATTTTTTTGGTAGAAGTTGACATGACTTACCTAAGACTAAAGTCAAAGTGGAAAGCACCTGAGCTAACTGGCATCTTCATTAGGATAAATATTTATTTCAGTGCATTTAGAAAGCATTCAATAGGACCCCAATACTCCCAAGTGAACCAAAGGACTACTGTGAAAATACTTTAAAAGTTTGATCATGCAACAGGATCTGTGTCTTCGCTGGTGGTTACATTTGATTTACTCATAGCCATACAAGCCATGGGTAAACACATTGTTTCCCTGTGAAGCTCCAATTCATGTTTTTCAGGTTAGTTTTAGGTGTGAAGTAACTTTTATCACACTGGTTTAATTAACCAGTTATTCTTAAATTTTGGGTGGGTTATAGGTTCAGTAAGTGAGACAGATCAAACAAAAAATCATGGTCGTCAATACTGATTTTTTTAATTAGAAGATGAACAAACTCCACCCTCCTCTCTTCCCATTTTTATTTGTGAACTTACTTCTTTGAGATTATGTCCAGGACATAATCAGTGATTAGATGGTCCTAAAACTGTGTCTATGTCTTTATTGTTTAAACGAACAGTTGATCACAATCTTCAAAATCTTGCGGTTGTTGATCAGATTTAATTTTCAGATTAGACATCAGATTTCTCTTCATTATAGTGAAATAGTGAAGCGATCAGCATTGAATAAAGTTGCAAAATTATAGCAATAAGTAGCATAACTATTTTTTTTAATATATGTGGTCTTAATGGGGCTAATGTGGGCAACTAACCTTAGAGAACAATGTTTTACAGAGAGCTTCTTAATGGCCTGTGTAACACAGTAACTTAAAGAGTACTTTTTGTCTTAATTAAGAATACTAGAATCTGTTAATTAAAACTGGACTTGCTTGCTGCCATTGCTATATTTGAGGTATGGTTGCTATTTTAATTTTACATGTTAATTAGTTTTTGAAGGCTTTTCCTCTCCCTGGATGACTACTAATAAATTAATGGCATAAAGCAGAACAACATTAGACTTTGCATCACTGATCCTAAGCTGGTTTAATGTGAATTTGTTGGGACATGAGGTTTTAAAGGCTTTACTGAAGAAACTGGAGTAAAGCTGAAAGCATGGCTGCAAAGCAAAGAACCCCAACTTTGTTTAGATACCTTCTTGTGTTAACTGCTAACCTGTAACCTGCATGTAAAAAGGAAATGTCAGTTTTTGTGGAAAAGACACCTCTAACCTTTCCCTTTGCTAGCACGGCAATTCTACTCTGTTTTCCACTCTCTTTGGCCTAACCTTTGCTTGTGATGCATTTGAGCATGTAGAAATTAAGGGGGTTTTGCTCTTAACTTTGGTAGTTCAAAAATGGGGCACAGATGAAGTTGCTGCTTGGCTGGATCTGCTCAGTTTGGGAGAGTACAAAGAAATCTTCATCAGCCATGACATCCGAGGCTCTGAGCTTTTACATCTGGAAAGGCGAGATCTTAAGGTATTTCCTTTGTGCTACTTTTCTGCTATTGACCATTTTCTTTGACAAAACAACAACCAACTTTTCTTCTTTCCCTGCACTTGTCATTGCTTGTAGCTTGGCTTACACTGTGCAAATATGCAATAAACTAATATACGCTGTCCTTGGGCCTGACTTTCTGAAGTGCTGACTTGAACTCACAACTAGGAATATCTGTGTTATCCAAAATTTCCTTCTTTTTTTTTTTCCCCCACTTTATGTAGAATGATAGTACTGCAGTTTATGTCAGAAGGCATAGGAGAAGAACATTTGATATCTTACTGGCATCTGTGTAATATCATGTTTTCTTCAAGAGTTCACTGTTTCCATTAAACATGATCAGTACGGATCAGTTGATGGTGGTCATAATTATTTTGAATTTATCTCCTGCAGGGCCTGATCTGCTCCACTTGATTTATTGTGTATATATTGGATATAGTGGGTGTGAGAGAGATAAGCAGCTTAATAAATTGCAGTATTTGGCTTACATGGCATTGGTGTTTGTGTGTCAAAATAGGTTTTCTCATCAGTGACCAACCTTTGATTTTGGCTGTATAGATTTTTAAGAAAGGGTATTTTATTTCAACTCCAGAATTGTAAAACCTTTTTCCTCTGAGGTCAGATAGATAAGTTTTGCAGGGAGAAATGTTATCCAGCAGTTTGAGGCTGTTATTTGAGCTTGCTGGTCCTTTTCAGGAATGACTTAAGTGCATCCATTATATGTAATAGTGGCTATATCTTTGGGGATTCATTAAATTACTTTTTCCAGGAACTCAGTAGTAATGAGTTCTTGGTAATGGGTTTTGCAACTGCTTTTAGCACGTAAGAGAGGAAATAAGATATTGTATAAATAGCAAACATTTACATTTAGAGTGCAAGTCATTGTTCTAGCTACAGTGCAGTTGTCTCCAGGTAGAGACAGTATTTTCATACAAACGTGTTATTATTTTATGTAAAGTTTTTTATATAGTGTGAAACCCTGGTGTTATAAGGTAGTGCTTGCATTGTGTGACTGTTGCATTATAAAGCAGCTGCTGAAAATAGCTGTGTTTGAGATATCTGTTTGGCTGTTGTGTATTATTTTACTCTTTGGTATTAGATTGCCTACGCTTCTTTCCATGGAAGTTAAATTCCTTTCTTTCAGGATAGTTTCTGACAGGGAGAAACAGTTTCAGGACAGTCCCTCCCTGCAAAAATTTAGAAATAGAAGACTGTCCAAGCAATCCACCACAGTGTTTCAGTGATGGATGTTGTAAGTCCCTGTTCTGAATGGGTGCTGAACAAACTTAAAATTCAACTGAGAAACTCAGCATCACACAATGGATAGGTTTGATAAAATGTTAAAAAAATGTAAAAAGTCCAACTTGTTGGAATAAATTATGGTGGGTAAGATCACTGTTAAACTGGACATGGCTTCTGGCCATGCCTTATTTCTCATAAGTACCAATTTGATTGCATGCCCTGTGGACTGGCACTTCCACCAAGTAAATATCTGCAGCAGGGTAATTATCAACCCATTATCCCTGTTGCTATGGCTCATCCTGGTTCAGTGTAAATAAAATCCTGTCACAAAGCTCTATGCCACAAAATATCTAAAGGCTTGTCTTAGAGGGCCTACAGAAAGCCTACTGCCTCCTCTATCCAGTGCTGCCTGGAGACACTTAGGAGGAGGAGTTGCTCTACACGAGTTTGCCAAGGGCATGTCCCGAGCTAACCAAAATCTCACTCCAGAACCGCGCCTTGTGCTCGTTAGCAGATGTTGAGAGCTTCCAAATCAGTGCCGTTCATAAGCTAGGCCAGGCTTTTGGCCAGGCTTGGCTTGCACTCTGTAACAGCACTGAACTTAAATAGCAGAGTTTAGTGCTCACGGTGCTGATTACAGGGCAGGGTCTCTGCAGGGAGCCAATTACGGATGGCTCAGGCAGCCTGCAGTTTTCTGCCAGTGACCTGAATTGGTGTCAAGATGTCTAATGTGGTACTTGGGAAATGAGGAGCACGTCACAAGCTGCCCTGTGAATCTTTCCTCCCTTTGGCTATTGAGATGTGTAGATGAGCCTTCAGTGCTCTTGCAAGCTATAATCTGTCTACAGCCTCTCCTCCACTGCAAGGCTTGTGCTTCCTGACAAGCTAAACAAGATCACCATTGATTCATGAGCTCCTAACTCATGTGCAATGCGTTTACCTCTATTACCTTTCAAGTCTGCAGCAGGAAAAACTGCTGCCTGTTTTAATTGAATCCTCTGAGCCCACCTTCTTTCTGTGGTCAAAAGTAGAGATAAAAAGCAGTATGGAGAAGGATTTGATGAAACGCTCTTCCTTTGCACGCATCGCTGGAACAGATTGATATGCTGACAGAAGAATTGGGCACTTCCAATTATATTTCTGCATGGCATGTAGATCCCATTCTCAGGGAGCTCTGTGTGGCAACTGGCAAATGAAGAACCAGAATAACTCTTTCCACCCAGTCCTTGCAGTAATGGTCTTTCTTCAGCCTCTTATACCTGATTTCGTAGGGGGATCTTAGAAATTTACACTCATATAATTTTATTGTGCTTGATGAATGGCTGAGCTGTAAATTGTGTATTATTCTGCAAAAACTGTAGAAAGAAGGCTTAGTGTGACTTTTTTTTAACCTTATTTTACAAGCAAACTTACTGAAAACTAGACAGATTTTTCTGAAATAAATATTGGCATTCTTAGCATTGATAATCATGTTCCTTTGCAGGCAGCTTAGTCATAATCAGAACTGCAACACATTTGGTAGGATGAGGGGATGATATCTCCTTAAAACTCCATAGCAATGTTGGTTTCCTTGGAGAAAGGCTTTCCATGCCACAGATCAACTTGATAGGCAGTGCCACTCAAACTAAAATCTGTGACAAGGACTGTGACACTTCATCCCTGTGTTTTGCAGTAGCATGTTTTGAAAAAGTTCTTTATGGAAAAAGTTTTGTAAGAATTGTTAGATTTCAGACATGCTAAACGGCTTTTTACTCTGGGATGCAAGTAGGGTAGATTTCACATTTAGAAGATGTTATTATTAAGGAGTTTTTATATAAATTGTTTACTAGTGGTGGTACATTTGCCAAAAAATGTCCAGGAAATGGCACAGTGGTTAGGGAGAGCAGGAGAGGTGATACTGTAGTTCTAAGGCCATATCTGGGAAAAAAGAAAGGCTACTTTTTTTCTTCAGACCATGGCTAGAGTTTCTTCCTCAAAACTGTGGTTTAGTCAAATTGAATTTTTGTTAACTAGATATCAATTAGATATGAACAGATTTTGTAGAGGATGATTAAACCCATGCATGCACAAATATGCAGAGATATTTGAGGATCTTGTTCTTTGAATGATGCATGATATGCTAATGTAGCAGATCCTTTTAGGCTGAGATGAGAGAATTTCAGCAAACTTTTCTGCATGAGCAGTAAACTGAGATTACCAGATAGCATCTAGTGTCATGGCTGTATAAATTCTAGTTTCCACCAAACCAAAAACTATTATAAAAGCATAAAAATTCTGAGTTTTTGGTTGGGGTTTTTTTCCCCTTGGAAGTGTAGCAGAAAGGGGTCCCTAAAATTTTTCTGAGTGTCTTGAGGCTTACTGTTCTGATATGCATTACAGCAACTTCAGCTGGAACAGAAATAAACCCGAAATCTCTTGCCTCTGAATCAAAGGTGTTGTGTGAAATGTTTTACAAAGGTTGGTGGGAAAAGTGGCTGAGTTTTTTTGGAATTTCATAATATGTTTCTTCTGATTTTGAACTCTGGCAGCATGTCACCATATTGGTTATTCAACAGAAGTTCTACCCTTGAAATAGATTTGTTCTGAAGAATTTGTAAGTTCGTAACCTTTAAATTGTGTGGTTTGTAGTGGTTTGGAAAATATCCTTATGGGTTTTCCCTTATGTAGAATTTCCTCCGCATAGCAACTAGGCTATTTCATTAGTTTCAGTAGTCATGTGTGGTTTTTTTTATTCACTTGAGAATTAAGATTAACATAAAAAGGACAATCTTACAGAAATGTAAAATTATAAATATTACTGTCACTTTAGGATGAATTTGGCTACTACCTACATTAGCTCTCTTAACTTAAAAATGAGTACTACATTTGTTTATAAGTGAGATGACTATTAGAGAAAGTAAAATAAAAATTGATGTGATGTGGAAAATCAGGAGGTTTTTTCATGTTGTTTATGAACAGCACTTGCTTTGGGAACTTTTATGGACAAATGTTGAACTCCTCAATGCTGACACCTTTGTGCCAAAGTCCTGTAAAGGGTGACTATCTATTTATAGTGCTGATAGTTTTCAACTGAAGAAACAATCAATTATTTTTCCTCTCTAACATAATCAGAATTCAGTCTTGACTCTCTGAAAATTAAACCATCTGTTTAATCTTGGCTGTGCTACCTTTATAATAAAATAATAATTCATGCCAATTTTACCACCCCATTTCTTCCAAAATTAAATGCATGTTAACATTTAAAAAGTAATATAGCATACAGATTTTTCTGAGGTCTCTGTGGCTGTAGAAATGTAGATACAGTCTTTGCATAGAGTATGTACAGAATAATATATATGGTTTCATTTTCCACTCTATGAGAAAAACTTTTTCAAGCTGCCTAATTACACTCCCTTCTTTTTAATGTCTTTGTAATGGAAAAATCTTCCTATTAAAATGAAATTATTTCTATTTCAGAAAAATAGTGAAACTTTTCTAAATTTTTTTTAGTTATTTAACCACAATCTGTTTATATAAGGTTTATTCTACAAATAAATAGTGTTTGACTCTGCTGATTGCTCAACACCACTAACACATGGATTTTAAAGACTTTTTCATAGCTGAGTTTTACAGATAAGGGAAGCAGATTTCCACCAGACTGAGCCGAAAATTCATTAGTGTGGTGGGAGATCATTAGCACAGCTGGGCATCCCATTCTGCTTCTCTGATCACTGGACCAGCCAAAATTGAAAAAGGATGCTGCTAAAGCTATTACTAATACTGGAAGAAGTTTGCTACAAAAAATTCTTGTCTGTTGTTGCGTTCAGAGATGGGTCTGGAAACCAATAATAGAAACATTTCAGCTGATGTGAATGATTTAGTGGCTACAAGGAGATTTACTCTTGTGCTTTTTACATTTCCTTTGGGATATGACTATCATGTTTCTGAGAATTTTTATTCCAGCTCTCTAATCAGGAACATCCATGCTAGGAGCTGTAACCTTTTTGGAATGAAAAACAAATGCTTACTCTTTCTATTGCTCTCTAAAGGGAAGTTGTCCTACATGCCTGTAGCCATTACATCCACTTTCCCTTGAGAAACTGGGAATTTGTGTTTTTGTTGATTAAAGCAGACATCGTAGGGCCTCAGATCAAGTGACATTGCTGGACAGAAGTTCCAATCCATCACATTTTACCAAGCATTTGATTGCCGTGTTAGAGAGGAGGGGGAGATTGTTCTCTTTATTTTGCCAGAAACTGTGAAAAGTGTTTGTATTTAGAAGTAAAGCCAAAGATGGTTTTGACATAGATTGAAGTGCCCTGGGTTGTCACTGTTGCAGGTAAGTAATGTGTTGTCTGCCAGACAGAGAGGGAGTCATTGTATGCTCTTAGAAGTCTTTCTGTAAAGCAACTCTTGCTAACACTTCCTGGTTAGTGTTGGTTGCAGTGAGCACATTTCTAGACATCTGTTGCATGAGTAGGTCATAATCAATGGGGTTTCTTTTTCCCGTTTTTAAAGTAAACTTCCTTCTTTTTCTTCTTCTCTTTTTTATTTTTCTGTTTTTCATTTTCTGTAGGACCTGGGGATAACGAAAGTGGGTCATATGAAGCGAATTCTCCAGGGAATTAAAGAGCTCAGCAAGAACACCCCTTTGTCTGAAGTGTAATTACGCTGGTGCTTTTCTTAAAGAGAGAAGAGAAAGTTGCTGGAGAAGCAAAGCTGTTGCAGTCACTTGGCTGTCCTTGTAGTTTATGGAAGAATAAGCACTGGTGTTTGTACAGGCTAGCATCTCTGAATTCTGGTGTGGTGAAGAACTTGCAGCAAGAGTACAAAAGGATTTGTGCCAAAACAAAAAGGCAAAGGTGATATGTTCTCTGAAGATGTTTTCTTGGTGTGCAAATTGGCCAGTTTGGATAAGCCCAGTTTGGTAAATTGATTGGTTGATGGTGAACTGCACTGACTGGAAAATATAATCAAGAAATGATTGCTTTGCTTACATACAGCTCAGTATGCCTCTCTTTATGCTGCAGCAAGATGCCACTGTACACATGAGGTCATCTGGTTATCCTTCCGAGGCGTAGCTCGGTAAAACCTCCTGTGCAGGAGACCAGAAAGTTTGGAAGGTTCAACACGTGAGCCTGGCAGCGCTGCAGGTATCCAGCACTCACTGGCCACGCAGAAGAGGGGAGAGATACCTTGTGATACCATGAATGCAATCTATAATGCATGGTGTGCCTGCCTGAATTGTCTGTTGTTCTGTTGCATGACACATCTGATACTTTAAACACTTGAACAACTTTTTTATCGGTTTGAATGAGTTTTAATTTATTGCTACTTGAGTGTCTTTTTTTTTTTTTCTCTCCAGTTTCAGGCACTTTTCTATTCTTCAGTGTTGTGTTATGCCTAAAATGTGTTCTACAGTAAAGGGTGTGTGGGTGTGGAAACTTAGCATTTGTGCCATATTAAGCAGATTATATATGATTGAAACACTGTACAGTTAGATTTTTAAATATATCATGTACAGAAGGTTTATCAGGTAACTAACTTATGAGAATTTTTGAAAGACCGGTACCTCACAAAAACATCAATTGGCTTCCTGCATGGAAAATGACAAAGAATCTTCTCATGGTGCATTTTAATGTAGTTATTCAGTTATCTTAAACATCTGTAGCATATTTGAACTTGTAGGCACTAATGGTTTTATTTATTCTATTGTTCAAAAGCAGGTTTAAATATTAATGAAATTTCTTAAAGGAAAATTTAATTTTATTTATCATACATAAGAAGATATTTAAAATGTAGCAGCTGATTTGATTTTTGTGGGGTAAACTTTTACTCGTTGCTAATTAACTATTAATTTAAAAATGCATCTGTGTACATTTCTTTAAAAGGGTATCCATTTGTTTCTTGACAGCACTCTGCCATCAGTAGACCATAAAAATCTTAAAAACCCAGACTGTAAGGTTTTAGGCTATGCGCGCTAAGATGAGTCACATGCAAGACAGTAATCCATTAATGTAAACAGGTTAAAAATTTAAAACCATCTTTATTTAGAAATTGCTCTAGACCAGAGTTTGTAAAGTTATTTATACTTAAATGAAACAGGTTCATACTTTAATTTCTTGGTTAACTTTTTACGAAAGTATTAATCTAGTTGGAAAATAAATTTCAGATATCTACAAAAAAAATCCTACCTAAATATTTGCAATGAGATGACTTTGCACCACCTGCCAGAAAACTTGCACGGAATTGCTGTCTCCTTGCTGTTCCTAGCAATGTGTCATTGCAGCACAAGGAACACTTCACTTTCACTTAACCAAGTAGCTTTGATCTTTCTTGCATGTTAAAGAGTATCTTAACACCTATTTACATTTTCCTAATGGGCAGCAGAGTAAGGTTTCATTTGGTTTTTACCAAAACTTATTTTCTTGTATAAAGGGGCCAATGTCAAGTACTGTATCCTGGTTTTGCCCTCCATTTCTCATGCATATGACAGGACTTGTTCCATGGCAAGTAGATGGGACTCATCTCTTGAAAAGTAAAATCTATTATCCTCATTGTTTTATTGGAGAAAAAAAAATTGAAAGAAACTAAACAGGCTTAATTTGTACCTTATTGTAGTTCTTTGTGCTCTTGCTGCTGTAGGTTCAACAGGCACCACTCGGGGAGTTCTGTGGACATAGTAATTATTCTGGTAAACAAACAAAAGTAAAACTCTATTTTCTATTAGGTTTTGCATAAAAAACAAACCAAAATGCCTTTGCCAAATGGTATGATTTTCAGGCTCTTGTATGAAAAGCATATGCAAAAAATGGAAAGTTAGGCAAACAATGGAAAGTTTGTTGGTTTTGGTTTTATTTTAATGTAGTTGACATTCACCCCTTTAATGCTGTTCAGGTGACATCTCCCAAGTCTTTGTAAGCTTTATTTCCTTTTCTCTTTGGTTCTCCATAAGCTACACTGTATTTTAACATGTGGCAGCATTTTAGCACATTGATGTTACAGTGGACAACATAGCTAATCTTCTGGACTTTTCAAGGACATAATACATAGTAGAACTTTCTTTGCTCTCCTGATTGTAAGATACAATCTCTTCACAACTTTCAGCCTTGCTGTATGTAATGCATTAAGATGGGCTATGAAACCAGATCTCTTCAAGTCACTGTAGAGGTCTATGCTAAGTATATTAAAAAATGGGAGCTGCTTTTGGGCAGGGAAAATGGGCAAATATTGTTTGTAATACATCTTTCTTATGGCACTCCTCAAATTACCTCAGTATAGGACAACTGATCAATGAACATTTTTCTAAATGACCACCAAAGAATTTAACTTTGATTGTCCTAAGCAGTTTTTTAAACACGTGAGTAGGAAAAAACCAAAACTGTAAGTATCATTTATGCTGTATTTATTAGATGCCCAGGAGAGCAAATTTTATGCAACTCTATGCCTTAGACTGGTGTTGGCTATGAAGTGCAAATGCATCTGACAAGGAGGCTCAAAATATTTTTACAGGGTTCTCTGTGGAGGTCGTGGGTTGTAATTGTGTTTAAGTGATGTGGCTTTTCTGAAGACCTGAACACAGTGTTACTCTCTCATGATTATTCTAAGTATTGGGGTTTTTTCCTTATTGCTGTAAAAGTCCCAGCTCCTAGAACTAAGTACATAAATAGCTACATTTTTTAATGAATTGTATTCTCCCTAATGTAATCCTGCTGTAAGAAGTGCTCAAAGCACACATTCCAATATTTCAACAAAACCAAGGTAAACACATCCCTAAAAGCAGTTAGCTTTTTAGAAAACAAGATCCTGTGGAGCCTGATTCAGCATGCTGGATTTATCAAGACAATCCCTATACAAAGCTTACTGGACTAATTTTTTTCTCCCAGTCAAATACACGTGATTTCCGTGGTCAGTATACATTAAAGCCTGAAAGGAGTGCAGAGTAATCTGCATTTTTTTGTAGTGGCTGGTATTTATATAGATGAAAAGCTCTACACCTCAGAGAGAGGAACATGAGAACTGCATGTTTTAAAATGGCAGCAGGTTGCTAAATGTAAGTTGCTGTTTTGTCATTTTCAAATAGGATTTTCTCAGTTCACTGTACTTGATTGCTGTAGCAACCTCTGATTTAGGTTATGCAAGTTTTGCCTTTATAAAGCCTCATGCCTTCTTTTTAGAAACTGAATTAAATCAAGCCAACTTATGGTTGTAGGTGTTGGGGATGTTTTGCAATACTTCAAAGAAAAGAAGGTTCAAAAATCAATTTTTTTATAAAATGGCAAATGAAAATTTTCTTTGATACATTTTTATGTCTCTCCCCTTAACCACTATTCTTTTCTCCTGAATGTCTCTTTGTTTCAAAGAAAAACACTTTGAACTTGAAAGAACAGTAAAGTGTAAGGCATATGATCAAAAACCCTCCCAGACTATTTCATTCCAGTATTTCGTGTTTTGGGATTGGAATTAACATGCTTGGTCCTGTAAATAACAAATAGGAATCATCTTTATTTCTCTATCCCTGCCCAAAGTAATTAATATTGCAATGCTGCATCACTGTAATTCAAAGGAGAGGTATTGATTTTTTTTCTTCATAAATGTCCACTTTATATATTCCTATGCTTTTTGTAGAGAAATAGATAACCTGCCAATATTACTTTTTAATTGAACTTGCTCATGCTATTAATGAAAATTTCATAAAGCCTTGATAATGAACATTACTTCAAGGCTAAAATTATCAGTGTTTTTCAATGCATGTGGTCTTCATTTCAGGAAGACTGGCAGGAGACCTTTTTCACATGTAGTGAAAAATTAACATGTAAAGCAAATATGAGAGGATGTTCCATAGTCCTACTTTAAAAAAAGTTGTAGTAATGTACATGCAAGACGAAACCCCCCATGGTGATTCCATTTTGCTTGATGCTTCCTGTTAATGATTGCATTAATAGTGTTTACAGCTGTTTCTGCAGTGCTCTCTCTGTGCCCCTACATATTAAGTTCTTGCCTATAAGTTCAACAGTTCTGGTAATTAATAATTAGTAGTGCAAACAGTCTTTGTGAAAGGTAAAGTCACAGGGAATGTATCTCATTGAGGATAACTGAGCTGGAGCAATTTGTTTAGCTTGCAACCAGGAAATCATCTTGCCACTTGTATGAGTAAGTGAGCGCCACAGAAAATAAAATTAAATAAGTAATTTTAAATTTTATTTTTTCACTCCAATAATTTAATTACCTCTCAACTGCAGCATCCTGTATACATTTATAACACAGGCTGCCCATATTTTGATTCTGTTTTCATTGATTGTATGTTTTGTGGTATGATTTTCATATCATCAAGGTTTGATGCTGCTTATTCTAACTGCGAAGATTTAATGTTTGCAAGAACTGTACATTACTGTATTGCTGTCTTAAGGAACAAGTTTTTGATGACTTGAGGAAGCTGGGGACTTAGAACAGGATTTAAACTTTGGACAGGACTTAAAATATCTCTGCTTTCTCTTCAGAGATGAATGGTAGCATCAGCAGGATTGATAAAGTATCATTTGGTAATTATCAGTATAAAATCTTTACTGGTTGTATAAAATCCCTGTATTTATATCTAGAGTATAGTGTGGAATGGATCTTTTTTACAAAAAGAAAAAAAATTTTCTAGTTGTTTTCTACTACTGTTGCATTAGTAGAATTTGCATTTCATAGCTCTGTTAAGTGTTAGCTTATGTACTTACAATATTTGTTTCTGCCATACAGAAGACCAGTGGGTTTCTCAGAAATTATAATCCATTTGGAAGCCATCTAGAGACCTTGAGAAGACTATTTCTGTAGCCACTTGGAGCTAATACCAAAATTCATAGCAGCTTCTGTAGGCTTAATAGTGGTCACCCTCAATACTTTAAATGAAAAAAATTATTTTGAAAGGTTTGTGGGTTTTTTAGTGCATAGAATTAATCGTAAAACATCATCCCCTTGTCATATGTAAATTAAAAAATATTAGCATTATTAACACTTTTGCAAAGAAGAAAAATGCTGATTAATACATGCTCAAGAGGATCCCTGGACAAATTTTAATCAATTTAGCTGTAATGGTTAAAGACCCATCACCTTCAGAACAGTCCACAGACAATTCATATGTGCACATGGTAGAATTACAAACATCTGTTTTAAATAATTGAAGACTTGTTTCCCAGTTGACACAAACTTGATAAGCTCTCTGATGGGATGTTGAGTTCATGTAACTTGTTGCTTGTATTAGTGGGGCAGAAAAAGCTGGTGCCTCGTTTATGTTTAACACCAGTCATGCCTTTATTAATGTTTTTACGTTGCTTCCCAGCTCCTGTGTCTGGATGAGCTCCCAGCTCCTGGCAAGATGAGACCCTTGCATGTCTCTCCATGGTTTCTGTTTGGAAGAGCTGGACAGGCAGGCCAGGAAAAAGTTGTAGGGAGCTCGAGGAGAGCAAGACAGACCAGGGCTTCAGGCTCCAAAGCCTAGCATAGCCATGGTGGACTAAAATCCTTTAAGTTACATTTTTGCAATCCCTGCTGGAAGATCTGTCTAACAATTAACATGAGCTACCAGAATGCCCTTGGAAAGAGAAGTGTTTTGGCTCACTCTACCAGCTGTGTAAGGCATTGAAAATACTGAACATTATGGTAGCTATTAGTAAGACAATATCCAAGTGGCCAATGAATATTTTATTCTGTGGACCAAATTGAAAAAATATAGTTTGTAGTATTACTCAAAGACTAGTGTTAGGATTGAAAAGCTACTGAATATAAAAGCAATATGGTACAAAATTTAAAGTAATTTGCCACTGTCTTTTTCCAAATTCATTTGAAAAAACTATTTTAGAGAGCTGTGTTTGATCCAGGTATAGCTAGACAAGAGCCGTGAACTGGAAGGTGGAAACAGGAAGACATGAACTAGAAGTAAAATTGGATGGTTTATTTTCATTATGGAAACTGTCTATAAAGCCAAAAATAAAATCACTTCTATGACTTTGTAAAGGGAATTAGCATTTTAAGTCCCAAATTTTTTAAACTAAAGCATTAATTGGATAAAAACCATTTTAGTTTAATTAATAACCTGACAGTGCCATTAACAGGGAAAGAGTTAGAGATATAACTGTGTTTTTCTCCTGGTGTCAGTTGAAGTAAGCTCTGTCTGGGACTAGTCTTTGCAGCCACAGTCAATTATTTTGTAAATGGGGAGATTGAGGAAAGCCATTCAAAGCTGCTTGGTCTTGCTTTCCAGGGACTGGGAGAGCACATGTGCTGAAAAATAGGGCCTGAAGGCTTTTAATGAGAATTTGGAGGATACAAGATTTTCTAGTTGGATAGTTTAGGAAGGTTTACAAGGAGCACACAGGCATGCAGATACTCACTGTGAAGGTTCCTAGTAGCACTGTCCTCTCACAAGATGCCATGGCTATACATTGAAACAGGCATTTGGACTGTGTGCCTAGCCACATTCCAGAGGATTTTATAAAGGCAGCTGTCACTTGTGGTGTCTGTACCTTCTGTCTTGGTTTTACGTCTCCTTAAATTGGGTACTTGAAAATGCGGTTGTCCATATATGACAAAAATTACCATTTTCCCACTCAAGGACCACAGCTTGTGAACCTGTCCTGAAATAATTTGTTTCATTAGCCACCTTTTTACACCATATCCTTTGAATCCTAAAAGAGCTGAAACTATGGCACCTCCCTTGTTACCTTAGGAATTTAATATGCTTGTATGCCAACGGGATCATCAAAGGGCAAGGTGATATTTACAGTGGCAGATGAGACATGCAATAGATGGGATTTGTACCTAAGGAGTACAAGCTGTTGAGGTGCTCCTGAAAGGTGAAGGGGGCCTGATCTCTGCACCTTCCCTCTGCCTCTTCTTTGTTGCTGTCATCACACACAAATAATTTAACATCATATAATATTAGCACCTTCTTGTCTTAATTCATGGTGACGGCAAACCTATCAGCCACTACTAATGAAACTTCTCACTGTCACGTCTGTCTGTCCAGAGCAGGTATCTTCAAATGCTGAGCACTATGGAATTGCATTATTGTATTTTTAATGTATGTTCTGGCATTTAAGAAAGGTAAATTTCATCTAAAGGTATTTCAAAGGTTCTGAGAGGATCCCAGCCCAGCTTGGGTAGTTTCTGTCATTAGCCAGGCTTGTAACTTACGCTGGTGTTCAAGTCAAGTACAGCTGTTAGTTAATTCTGTAGTAACATCCACTTACATGCATGAGTGGATGCATGAACTACACATGGAAACGTTGCAGAGATGTGACACTGTCTAGTTCTCTGCATAACTCATATATTTGGGTCTAAATGGCAGTTTGTAGCAAAGAGCTGAAACACATGATTTCTAGTCAATCCAAACCTATATTCAATTAAAGATGAACACATCTAACATGGTTTAGATAAAAACTGGTGTGTACTCAGTAGTTTCTGCCCTTTGTTTCCCCTTCTTCCTGTTCATTCCACAAGAACGTCCACCATCTTTGCAATCATATAGATCTTTTGGGGCTTAGGCATATGCTGTGATTTAAAGAGTACTTTAGGCCCCTTGGAGATTGTTCTTGTATTTCACTTATAGCATTTACATAAAAGCCTACAGATGATTTTCTTGGAGACAAATTGCTCCTCACATAAAAGTGATCCTCAAGTAGATCATGGGTAGGCTTTTATGTGCCATGCCTATGAATGTCATTCTCTTGCCAGTATTTGTGTGGATGTGTTTAGATATGTTGTACCTAGTTCGTAGTGTGTATGTGAGAGCACACCTGTACATAGAGATGTATATACATACCCTGGTTTTGCCCAATATAATGATGCCAACTTGTGTGTAGAGCCAAAAAAACCTTAAAACTATACCGTGCTTGAGATGCTGCATTGTTTTTATTATAGTATTTTTTATATCAGATGAATTGCAGGATGTTTACAGATGCTTATTAATATTTAACTTATACAATGGGGTGGCAGGATGTTTATGATTGTTGTCAGCTAAAGAATTGTATATGATTCTGGGTGAAATTTTGGCTTTTTTGAAATCCTTGACAAAACTCCCATTGATCTCACTGGGGCCAAGATTAAACCCCTCTGAATCTATTGTTTACTGGCTATTTTCCTACTGTGATAATTTTTTTAACGAGTGAAATGTATTTATTTTTTCCCAATGTGAAATCTGCAGTTTCTATTTGGATTTTTCTACGGAACCTGCAAACTACAACACAGGTGGGAATATATGCCTCAGAGAGTGTACAGAATTTTTCATTGATCTGGTCCTTGAATATGTCTAAGAAAATACCTTCTAAAATAACTTCTGTAAGATTTAATACAGAATCATCTAAAAAGAGATCACCTTTCATGCCTCTCTCCACAAAGAGGGAATGCAATGTGGCAGGTGAATGAGAAGAAGCATTAATTGATAAATAAAAAGTAGTCCTGTCTGTTTTCTGTACCTACTGATCTCATGCAGCTCACCTGTCTCTGCAGATCTAGTACGAGACACTTGAAGTACCTTATCCAAAAGTACCTTATTGGGGAAAAAATTTTACATAAGTAAGAATGTGGCTTTAAGCTTCTCATCAAGACACGGAGGTATCTTCAGAGCCAGTGTGTTGAATGATTTTTTATATTCTATGGATCAATTAAAATGATGAAAATGTTAAGTGGTAAGGCAAGTTGGACACCTGCTTGACATTAATCACTTGTCTAGAGGCAGAAGGATCAGTTCTTTCATAGCACAAGGGAGGAAAAATACCATAATGCAGCGCTTCCTAAATCCTTTTCCAGGGTATCTTTTAATTATGTATGCTCAAAGTGTATTCTTCCTGTAAAAAAACCATATGGCTGTGAAACAGCTAAATAGATATATCCTAGTTTCTTCATCTAAGACTAAAATACCATTTTCAAACAAGAGCTGTCATGCACTTTGAAATACGTGTGTTGGGAACAGGTGAGTTTATATTTATCATAGATAGTCATCCCAGGGATAGCTGGACTTGTTAAATGAGGTAGTTATGTCAAGGTTATCAAAAGCTGAAGAAATAACCAAGTAGACACCTTCCTTCATGAGACTCCTTCTGAAGACATCCGTGCAAATGGCCACTTCTGGGAATCTTTTCCTATAATTTTGTTTAAGAAAGGATCATGTTCAGATTCCTATCCTTCCCCTTGCTAACAAGGCAGGAAGTATGCACCTTGGTTGAACTTTATAGGAGTTTGTTGGCTGTAGAAACAGACTCAAAAGAATAAACATTTGAGGCAATCAGTAGGCTTGCGAAGGATACACAGGGCTCTGTCTGGGCTTGTTAGTCTGCTAACGTGGATCTGATCACAGATTAGTGGGGGAAAAGCTCCTGTGGTGCTCCTGCTTCACTTGGTGGCAAGGCTCTGTGGTTGTTAGTGGGGGCAGATGGGTGCCCAAGCGAGCAGACACCTTTCCTTTTGCGTGTTGGTTGGCTTTCTGCAATTGTAATCAGGACTGGAGTTCAGGACACACCTTTATTTGTCTGCAAGGCCATGTGATATCTGAGGAAATGAGGAGGAAGTGGCTGAAGGTCTGGATTCTGCCTTTGGTTTCCTGCCAAGGGAGCTGCTGTAAGACTGGGGGCAGCGTAGTTAACCTTTGCATTAACCTTTGAGTGCCTCACTTTCTCCGCCCAAGGCAATAGGGATGCTCACCTCTGTACAGCCCCTTCGAGTCCTGTAGGAAAGCAGTGTTATATAAACCGCTGAGTTTGACCCACACTATTATATGTAGTAAAAATAAATTACTTCTGTCCATAACACTGCAAGAATTGCTTTTCCTAGTTCCAGTTCTCTTTGATGACCTACTATGTCCTGGACAGTCAGTTTTAAAGCTTAGCAATTGCTCTGATACTTAGAATTACACACATAGCAGGCTCTATTTGCTGCAGAAAAGAGTAAAACTTTAAACTGCCTGACAAAACTTGCCAATGAAGTATATCTAACAGCAGGGGTGTAACTTTTGGCTTTATTTACTTGTAATAATGGTAAGGAACAGTGAATTTTGTTTGTTTACATACTGTTTACAATGGCACAGTTTTATTTTTAATATATAAAAACAATTGAGGTATTTATTGCATATACTATTTTAAAGATGTTTTATGTGTTTTCACCTTTGGAATATATTGTTACATTTCCTTGTACAGATAATTTGGGTGGCTTTGTTAATATAGTTAGTAATTTTTATGACTACTAAGTGACCAGTTTTCCGTGCCTTTTTATTGTTGGATGCATGATTACATATTTATTATTGTATGGAAGTCACTAAGATGTGTATTTTTGTATTCTGCTGGAAGCAATGGTTGATTTTATTGTACATAAGAGATGCCTTCCATAACAGGCACTCGTATGAGATCTTCCTTCTCAAATAAACAGAATGCATTCAATGTATGTAAGTCCTTGAATTTATTTTGTGTCTAGAAATCAGTGGAAATGCTTGAACATCATGACACTGAATTTTAGATATTATCCACTCAAAATTTGGGCTGCTACCAATGTAATCAAATCTAAACCAGAATTCCCCATCAAAATCAATACAATAGCAACTCCTTGGCACAAGCTAAGGCTTTGGAATTTAGAAGAAAACTCTGTGTGTTAAAACTACATAAAATTTGGATGAATGACTATTGAGCATCATTTCTACTCAGTCTGCCAGGGACTGTCTGAAAATTGTTTTAAATTAGGGGTTTTGAATACAGCTTTTATACACCCTCTACATGGCTACGTGCAGAGTAGGTAACTGTGTATGTAAGTAGGTTACTGTGCATGTAGGTCTTCACATTTGCAGGGATCTTCCACTGGATCTTGCTGCCACACAGCGCATTAAGTGTAAAAACAGATTTGCATTTGCATCCATGGTAACAACAGCCATTAAAACAGAACATTCAGTAGCGCATATTTCCATGGGTAAGTGGCAGTAACGCAAGCACATTTTTGCCCAGCAGTATGGGCTGTGCCTCACTAGCACCAACCCTGGTAAACACTCATGGGGGTTGATTCCAGAGTGTTTTCCCTACAGAATGATTGCCATTCTGTAGGGAAGCACCAGCTGCCTTGTTGTAGGTCAATGAGCTGCTAGGTTGGTACTTAGCACAAGACGTGATGTGCAAGTAACCACAGTCAGTGGCATGTACAGAAGGAATATTATAGTGTGTAGGAATCTAAGTCAGTCCATGAAGGCTGTAATCTTGTGATCAATTAAGTTGTCTTGTGGTTGGGATCCCATTGTCCTGAATGATCATACATTGGAGAGGCAATTTTATGGATAACCCAGAAAGCCTACAGGTCGGTGCTGAGGGGTTCACTGCACCATGAATTTCAGGTGCTTACAGTTCCCTTAGGATTTAAGCCTGTACTTTAATTTTAGGTGTATTCTGGGAGGATTCAATTTCTTTAATCAAACTGAAATGGTTGGTTTCAATAATCAAAACTGTGGTATAAATGAGAGACTGTAGTAGGAGAAATAACTCATGGGGTGAAGTAGGGAACGCCACTAGGGATGGCGCTCTGCAGTACATGAGGAGACTGGGTGTGATGCTGCTTGGACACCAGGAACTCTCCAGAATTTCTTCTAGTATTTAGACTGCACAGTAAGGTAGGCTTCCCACAGTTCATCTTGACCATAAATTAGTTTTCTGTGAAAAAGAAGTTGAAGAATGTGAAAAAAAGTAGTTGGATTATAAGCCTTAACCTGGAAGATGCACTGAGGGAGTTTTTAATAATTTTGAGAAAAGTTTGGTAAATGAATGAACTGTTCATACCACCTATTAATACTTGTGGCATATAATCAATCCATTCATGTCAGTGGGCACCAAATAGCTGATGATGAAGTCTGAAACTGTGCTAACTTTTAACTCCTATCACTGGATTAATGAAAATATGAAAAAAAGAAGGTTGTAGACAGGTAAGCATTGAAATTGGAAGCAATGAAGCAAATCTAACAGAGTTATTGTCCAGAGTTATTTTATCAAAACAGGCCGCATGGATGTCTTGTCTAAAACAAAATGAAGTAGCAAATTATTTAAAGAGGTTTAGTGGGGATGGCATGATAAATTACAAGGCCAAAAATGAAACTGGTGCAGTATTAACATTTCATGTTAATATTAAAATATTGGAACAGTGAGCATGCTAAAAAGTGAGAAACAAATATTATTTTTAAATTATACCATTCAAGCCATCAAAAGTTTGTGTTTAAATTAAAATCTGCACATTCTGGGGGCAGATATAGGAGTATGGCATTAGCCTGAATTGACCGTGTATTTATCTAGATGTTTGGTCCATTTCCTGTGGAGTTATTGCAGACTTTTTCCTAATTACATAAATGCAGTTCTGATCATATACTTTTTCAAAAGTATCATATACTATTGATATACATATCCATTTTTATACATATACCTTTTCAAAATAAAGTATGTCAATGGAGCCACGGCCTTAATCATCCCCAGCTGTCTAATGGTGAGAAGATGTCATGGATTGAATCTGTTTTGAAAGCATGACAAAACACAAGGCAGGTGCAATGGCTTCTGTCCTGGCCAAATGCTCGCAGATGAGTGAAAGCAGCAGCTGGCCCGTGCCCTCCTCCTTCAGATGAGAACCAAGGGGATCTGCACGGAAGTGCATCTTTCTTTTTATAGAGGGAGAGATGAGAGGTATCATGGTGATGAAATGGGACATCCTGGGATGTGGCAGATGCCTCACTGAGGCAGCGAGATTTTTTGCTCTGGCTTTAGTTTTCATTCCCTTTCCCTGACAGCAGTGCACAGCTGTGCCTGCACTTGCCACTCTGAACTCATTTCTCCCCTCTGCCCTTTTGCTGCTATTTGCATCTCCCATGGTTCAAAGGCTTCAGCCCTTCTCAGGTATCTACCATCATTTCCCAATTACACTTTGCCAAGTTCAATTTCCTTTCTTCAATTACATTAAAAAAAAAAAATCCATCTGCTGCCTAGTGACATTAATGTAACAGCAGATATATGTTCTCCTGGCAGTCAGGCTATCCTCTGAGTAGAGCAGTTCATTAGTTAGAATCAGACATGTAATACCTCTGAATCCCTAATGCATGGCCCTTGTAATAATAATAATAATAATAATAATAATAATAATAATAATAATAATAATAATAATCTGCTAATGGTGTAACGATTCAACCTATGGTGTGTTTTCCCTCCCTCTGAGGGAGCAGAGCTTTGCTCAGACTTCCTGGGCACAGCGTTTCCGACCCGCTGTTGGAGCCATCAGTATTCTGAAGGTCAAGTCACACAGGAGCCTGCAAGTGGTGTAAGAGTGTGTTCTTCTGATTTATGCCTGATGACTTGTTTTCCAACTAACTTGCTTAAAAGCACTAATACAGTCAATCAGAAATCTTAGGGGGCTATTTTCAGGTGAATAAAAGGAAAAAATGTTCAAGAAGTTGAAGATGCCATGGATCTGTTCCCAAAACATGGATTTTTTGGGGAAGCTGCTTTTTTAAGGATTGTAGATTCAGAGGTCACTTCAGAGTACCTGCACTAAAAGCTTGGTAGTAAGGTTTTCATGCTATTCTTCCTCCTCCACCAGCTTAAGTAAACTGTGGGAGGAGCAAGTGGGTTCTGGGGCCAACTCCTCATCCAAGGCAGAGCAACAATTTAGAGGAGAGTGCCTTACCTGGAGCATGTGGGCAACCCCTTCCTGAAATTAAAACCCATGCTCTTGAACAAAACAGGAAGTTATGAGTTTTCTTTTTTAAGCACTGACTTTCTATGAAGATGAGCCGTACATAATTCTGCTGTGACATTCCATTTCTCACTTCCTTTCTTTTGGGCCTTCCACACCACCATGTTTTGAGCATCTTCTTTCAGATACTCCATGGACCATAAACCCAAGGAAATGTAGGGACAGGGGCAACACTGGATCAAGAAGAGAAGAGCATCAAACAGCATTGACTGCCTTGTAAAATATTTTTCCAGATGCCAGTTGAATTCACATCTTTCATTTATTATCTTACTTACCTCATCAAAAGAAAATAATTGAATTACTTTATATATGAATAAAAAATAAATATGTTCCTTAGAGAATTTATAAAGGAACTAGGCAGCTACACAGGGAGAGATGGATGAGACAATACCCGTGCCAGCTCTGCTCCATCAAAACATCAAGAAATGAACAGCATAAATTTTACAGTTGCAGTGTAAAACCTTTACAGAGTTGTCTAAGGAAGGTATATACTGCTTTACAAATCAAATGTTCTCAGAAATTAAAATTTCAGTATATCTCTCTGTGACCACTTGGCCATGAAAACAATTACTCTGTAATTCCCAGAATATTACGGCTATTTAAATTATTGACAGGAGTATTAATTAAATTTTTCAAACATTGTGGAAAGAGTAGCCTGGGCAAATGAGCTTAAATTGTTGAAAACTAGAATACCAATTAATGATGTCAGGCCAGTCAATCACCATTTATTTCTCAGTCAATAAGAACCATTGTTAATGGCTGATTAAGCTCAATTAAGGTTTGATAGAAGTGCTAGTTTTTAAATAGAAGTTAAATTATTGTATCATTTATTAGGAGGATCAAAAATACATCATGGCTTACTTTTTCGATATAAATCCCCTCTCAAAATGTATATATTTTGAACACAAGACTCAATGTCCTTGGTTTTCTTAGCTGGCTGAGCAATCTGGACTTTTATTAAAGACTTTTCCCTTTGCTGGGTTAAATGGGGAAGAACTTGAATCAGAAACCCTTGTGGTTCTTCTACATCTGTTTAGCTAATACCCAGTTTAAATATCCAGACTAATCCCTGGGGGAATAGAAAGAAATATTGCTTTTTCTTAATTTAGAGAGGACTACTATCCTCTGTAGACCTACTTGCTTTGTGATTTGTGGGAATCTGACCATCAGGGTGCCTTTGGGTTGGTAGAGGGGGTTTGCCTGGAGGAATCACAGTGCTGAAAAGATGTTACATGACATTTTACGCATCCATTAATGTCTCCATTCTAGCTTCCAGGCTCACTTGTTGATGCCATCAGTTTTCCACTTCCCAAATTAAACAGAGAAAAATGAGACTTTTAGGGTGCCTGCCATGTTAAAATTCTGCTGCACTTTAGTTTTGGGCACTGAGTGGTTCTGATGTGTAAGGTATCAGTGAGCATAAGACATGTGTAATGATACTGTTGAAATTTGTTAAATCATTTACTATTTCACCATTTCAACTGGTTTTTTCTTTTGTTTATTTAGTGGTTCAAGACCTGTAGTAAATCAAATTTTTCCTTTTGCACTGACTCTTTTTACTGGCCCAGAACAGAAGTCATTCTTTGAGAGAGACACAAGTTACAACTGTTAGGAGGACTTTCCCAGAAGGCATTAAATACTGCAGCTAAAATGCAGTTTCTGTGTCTGAATCCCACACTTTGCAGGTCAGCTGCATCTCTTACCTTCCATTCTCCTTTGGCCTCAGTGTCTTTGAGGGCACCCAACGCCAGCACTGATGGGGTCTCTTCCTTCCAACACAGGATTAAGTGTTTTACAGAGGTGATGAAGTTTTGGCATGACTAGCATGATGTATAAAATAGACACACAACTTGTGCAAATTGTACTTCTTATCTTCTCTTTCACACAGAAAACGATGGGATTGCCCATTTCCTTTAAAAGCAGGCCACCTAGTGCTTGCAGAGGCTCAGCACAGAGAGAAGCCCACTGCCAGCACGTTGGTTTGCTCCCTCCCTCATTTGCACTCCCTTCAAACCATGGAGCTGCTCACCTACTTTTCAAAACACACTGTGCCACCATGCAATTTAAAATAACAGAAACTTCAGGCTGTTGATTTCACAGGCCTGTTTCCTGTCTGGCTCTCTGCTACTTGCTTTGCTCCAGCACTGGGTTTTGTCAGACCCTTCTGTCAACCAGCACTAATGCCCTAATATGGCCAGGAAGCATCAAGGAACGTGACAGTGTGGTTGGGATCAGCTGGATTAATGAACTAAGCCAAGGGTAGAAGGATCTAGCACCAGGAGTGGCCCAGTGAGGAGGCAGTACTGGGAGAAAAGAGGAAAGACGAAAGAGAAAGAGAGGACAATATTACCCTTTCACCACCACCAGCAAGCTGGCAGAAACCATATCCTCAGGTTCACCAGAGAAAAAGAGAATTAAGGCAGAAACACTGACAGCTTTTTATCCTCCAGACTGACACAAGAGGAAATAAATATGCCCAGGTCATTTACACAGGCTATTAAAAATGATGAGCCAGTAGTAGCCATACTGGAATGTGACATCTCCAAAGAAAGCTGGAATGCTGTTACTAATTCTGTAGCTGTATGACTAGACATGTAACCAGTGTCCCAGGAAGATACTTTATCCCAGCATTTTGCTGGAGCTTCCTTTCCTCCTCCCAGTGAGATAAGGAGAAGACCCAGACACCTGCTGTTATTAATGGTCCTGTGGCACTTCTTTTAGACTGTCTAAATTCTGGTGAAGATGAATCCTGTCTGAATTTTGCTTTGGATAAATTGGATAAATCTCTCTGTGATAGGTGAGTTTGGGGTGTTGTCTGCATGAGTAAGAAGTGTAAATACTGAGCTACACAGCCCTGGATATTGTATACCACAGCTAAATTCAGTCCTGCATGGCTGCCAATGTACAGGGCAACATTCTCCTTTTATTGTAGGGGTTTAGCCTTTTAGTTAAAATGAAAAATCAATAATTTTTTATTCTAATCTGTTTTTAAACATGTGTGGAGCTTTTATTTTATTTTAAAAAAAGAAGAAAAAAGGAAATTTAACATTAGCTAGAGTCAATCTGTATCATTAACAAGAACATTTCTGGAAAAGCTATGTCTTTAGACTGTAAAACTTGAGAAAGTTATTAAATGACAGAAGTTATAAATAAATGTTTTCTATATTTGGTCTGCATTGGATAATGAGCACCTTCACATATCTTTTGTTAACTACTGTCAAGAATACAGGCTGGACTGTTGGATCTGGGATGGAAATCTTGACATTTCTATAGCAGTAGGAAATTTAATAGAAGAAGAGTTCTAAACAAGTTCTTTCAAAACAAAAGAAAAGCTGCAATCTTGCTCCTCAGTGCTTTGTCCAGTTGGCAGAACTTTGCTTTTGACTTAGGATCATTTCACATTAGTTCTGTATCATCCTGACAAGTCTTCTTCACCTGCAGTGTGAATCATTATCTTTCCTGAAAAGAACTGGAGAACACCCACACTAAAAAACCTCAGCAGAACACTTTATTTTAATGAATATAATGTATTTTCTCTAGCACAGTGTGTATTTTTCACTCACATACACATATATAATACCCTCAAAACCACCATATAGCTATGCTGTTGCAATTTATTATTAATATTAACTAAAAATATTAATTTCAAATTTTCAAATATCTTAAAACTTACCACCTATAAAGCTGTAATTAAGTTTACCTGGAAATCAAGCCACATAATCAATCATCAATATATATCAGGTGTCTGCAATCTCATCAAATGAATCTATATAGAAAATTATCCTCCCCTGTCACACCTGAGACAGAAGGGGACCAAAAAAACTACTCTTGAATTAAAAACAAGCCAAAAGACAGGAAGCTGTAATTTGTGCTCTGGATCCTGGCACATTTCTCATTTCACATACCAGCTATCCGGAGTGGCCTTGTGTGTTCTAAAACTGTTCCTCATAAAAAAACCCCAAACTTCTATTCCAGTGATAGGGAAAATTGAGCCCTAAAGCTGCAAAAGGTTCCTCCTCCATGGATAATGAAGGAGACAGGAGGAGAAAGGGTGCCTTTGAGCAAACCTGTCTTGCCAGAGCCTGAGGGAATCAAGATGGGAAAACAAAACACTGGATTGCTTCCTAACAGGAGCCACATGCAAAGTCCTCCGTGATTCTTCTGAAACCCTGGAGTTCTTCCCCACACAAATCATTCATATCCATCAGCTCTCAACCACAAAAAAATCCATTAGATGGCCTGAAAAATGAACACATTTTGCCAATTAATAAACTAAATCAGATCAATGTAACTTTATTTTCTGGTACAAAAGTAGTAAAGCTGGGCTTGTAGGGGAATGGAAATCCATTTCTCTTTTTCTCTTTTGCTGTAATGTGTTTTAAAGAGTATATTACTAAAGAATCCATCATCAAAATGTTATTGTAACTTACCCTTAAGTGGCTTTATTATACTCATAAAGAATTGCGTGGTTCAACGCTTTTGATTATCACAGACCTTTTAGCATTAAGTAAAGAGATATAAATATTATCAATGCTTCAGCCACTAATTTCTTTCCTGTAACCCATCTTCATTGCCCCAAGAAAATCACAGTTGGTCAATCCTTATGTAACTTTTAGTAGGAGGAAAATTTTCAATAAACCTTTTGACTGCAATCTCTCAAGATAACCAACTTGCAGGGACAAGCCTCAACATTTCCATGTATTCAAAGCTGATGAAATTTAAAGCTACTGGTAACTGTGGAAACTTTTTGGCAGACAAGGAAAAAAATAAATTAATACTTTTACTACCCAGCTTTCAGGATCAAATTCTGATTTATCTATAGCACATCTGTTTTATTATGTAATCTATGACCCAGGCAGTTATCTGAAAGCAAATATTAATTCTCGTTTTCCATTCATTTATAGGCAAAACAATGTCTTATCAGTTGTAAATGATGACACATTGTTGAAGTTCGAACTATTTGATTTTAAAACACTTCCATTATGTTTTCAAATATTCCTAATGCAATTTCTTGCAACTGAGCAGAGGCAGTGGATTAGTTCCCTTCTGACTGATGAAAAACATTTTTACTTTATATACTAAAATATATATTTGTATTATGTTTTTATATATATACATCCATAGCCTTAAAGCATAAGTGACCACAAAAAAGATACTTTCCTTTCAACAAAGTTAAAAATTAACTTCCTTAATTGGAAGAATAATACTTCCATGGTACATAGTCTAAAATACCCAGTAATATACAGTATTACCAGGATGTATAATTTAAGCTACATTTTGATTCTTGAAAAACTCATTTTACTGTCACAATCAAGTGAGCTTCAATTTAAAAGCAGTTTAAAAATTACATTTATCTGGTTCTCAGTAGGCCATGTAAATGTAACATTTCTGAGCTTAGAAATGTACCTAGAAAAATTTCATTGGGAAAATGAAATGGACTTCAGTGAAGGTAGCTCAGAAACAGCTACTCAGAAACCCTACAGTGGTAGGGAAGAACTCGCATTTCTTTCAGGTATTTCTGTTCTGGGTTTAATTTTGGCAAGATTTTGCCAATCTTAATCTTCAAATAGTAATTTACAAAGAGATCCTTGGAAAGGAGCATACAGTGACTTCTTCACAATTGCAACCCCCACACGTTAAAAATTCCCTCTCTCTGACATGAGGTTTTCAGGATCCTTTGTATTAGAGCAATATTTTATACAACCATGTGGATGGAGGAATGAGGCACTTCTAGTTTGTCTTAGGTGATGGTTTTCTTGTCACTCCTAGTTTTCCCTTTTTTTTTTCTTTTTTTTTTGAGAGAGAGAGAGAACTGGAAACAAAGTTTGGGAGAAGCTATGAATACTCCTATTTTGCTGGAAAGGTATCACCAAGACATGTAAGGACTTCGTAGTTTCCAGTCAATATTTTGATGGAAAAAGACAAGAACACTATAATTAAAGTGTGCTCATGTTTAAAGAGCATTTCTGTTATAAACGGAATCAGAGGAAAAATTAAATAATCTCTGAGTATGCAGCAACACTGAGGAAATTGAGAATCAGAAGGACTTAAATGACACACAGCAGCAGTTATTCATGTGTGGAATATAAACAAGACAAGCCAAATGGTCATATTGAGACTGACTTAAACTTTAAACCTATGCTAGAGTTATCTCATCTGAGATGAAGACCACATTTCAGGATATGATGCAGCAGCACACAGCAAACTGTGTAACAACTCCAGCAGAAGTGAAGGAGAAAGCACATCATAAACATTACACTGAACTATTTTTATTGTGGGAAAATACTCACTATGAAAATGATTTCCAGTTCAAGAATAAACTCTGTAAAACCAGTAATAAACTGGGCCATGCTTAGAAAATATAAAGGTCACTGAAAACTGACATTGAATTAATTTGGAATCCAGATGCTGTAGCATCTCCACAGTAGTTGAATTTGAGAGAGAAAATAAGTCACATTTGTTTACATGTTGAAGGCACAAGATTTGAAATGTGTCTCAGTAAAGCATCTGGTTTTCCTCTAACTTCACAGCAGGAATATTAGAGACTACTTACATAGATGAAGTTGCATAAAATCTAATTACCACTGAACATTTACAAGGAAATTCATTGCTCCCTGGAGTTACCACAGTTGTAGTAAGGATGGTATATGACATCTCTGGGCTTTAAAGAGGAAGTATAGGCAGCAACTGTAAACAAACAAGAGACGTGTATAATGTGTACAATGTCTGCAAATTTAAGGAATTATAAGATTTATCCAATAATAGAAATTTTCTAAACATTTGAAAAAAGTAGCAGATACCTTTTATGATGATGCCATAGCCCTGAACTGCAGGAGGGCAAAGATGTAACTTTTTTTTTACAAATTGGTCTGATACCTTTCCAGAAATACACCAAAAGGGAAAAGTAACTGGAGGATTACAAGAATCCTGCAATAATGTTTAGGTATAGGGTTACATTGAGCAAACAGCTCAGTACTTTAGCACAGCTAGCTCTGACAGAGAAGGGTGCTCTCCGTATTGGTGTTGACCTCCACATCACCAACTTCCCAAGAAAGACCAGTATCCCTTCCCTAGTTCAGAAGATGTTTTTGCCTTGTTATTGCATTTTGGCAAGTTTATCTTAAATTCATCTGCAAATATGGGCTGAAGACAGGGACACAGTGAGTTATCTGATAGCAGACAAGTGTTCATTCCAGTCTCACACTGTAGTGCCTGCAGTAACTGTATAACTCTCATTATACAGGGCATACACAGGCAGATACCATGAGGTATTGCTGGCACACAAGGTTATTTGAATGACAGTCCCAAAACTAGCAATGAAAACTCCCTCATGGGCTTGGGTATCATCATTAATCCTAAAGGAAAATTCTTGGATTTAATCTGCACATACAAGCAATAGATAAGTGCCTAAGTCACAAGGCAAAAGCTGAAGAAACATGTAAGGAACAGAAAGTACAGTAGAGCTACATCCTCTCCTGACAGGAGTCAATTATTGAGATGGTGTTTGGCCACCTTCTAATTGAACAGATTGGCACTGGAAATTCTGGATTGCCCTGGTTCCATCAAAACTTTCTACAGAAGCTCTGGCCATGATCTGGCTGTGGCTGCTGGCCAGGCTGGCTTCTTACCGTAGTTCAGCTGACTGGCTATACAGCTCCCTGGCATCAGGCCGACTGCTCAGTTGGTTTCTTGGCTTCCCAGGCTTGTCAGCTGGCAAAGAAATAGATTGTTCCATTTTTGCCAGAAAGGCTGCAGAGCCAACATGTTTTGTTCCAGCACTCACTGAAACAAAATATTGACAAGCTGGAATTTCCTGGAGAATAAAAATTTCACTTCCCAGCCAGCTCCAATTATTATTGTATGGTCTTGTGTAACACAGTGACGGCATTTATCACATCCTCTGATAAACACAATGCACAGAAAGGATGTGAATTCAGGGAGCTTTCCAAGGCTTTGGATAATAATCCCACAGCATCTGCAACCATCTCTATGGAGTACAATGCATCGTTTGATAAGGTTAGCGTGTGATGCTTTCCATTCTGCATTAAAAGGCCTCCTAGGCTGGCTCTCAGAACTCGTCTGTCAGCAGGACATGACTGGCCAGTTCAGTATAGGATCTGTGGATGACATCCTCTATGCATATTGTTCTGGAAACTTACATAGGTTACAGATCAAACTCCAGGGAAAGAGAAACCAGTAATAACTGCAACATAGTTACATATATGAAGATTACTGGGTTTTCACTGTTGAAAAAATAATGAGTTAAAATATCCACAAACATGCAAATAAAAATGACTCCTCAAACATGTCACTGGAAACAATGGATTTGTGAAGGACTTGGTGAAGAGAAACCAAAAACTGCCATCACATTACACCATAATGCCATAAACCCAACCCTTGCTGGACACAAACACCATGGTCCAGCCCAGGTTTATGACAAGATTACTCATAGAATTACCCACTGAGACGCAGAGTCGCAGTTTTGGAGGTGTCAGGGGTGTCAGGAGTGTTTTCAAGGAGACACTGAACAGGCACGAAATAGCAAAGCAAGCCTGGGTGTGCACTTACAGCAGAACAAGACCATTTAAGCTGTGTCTGTTCTCAGCTGTATCTGTGCTGTCCTCAGTGCCACGCTGACACATTTATTATGTTGGTGAACTGGATCAGCAAAACGGAAGGAAAGCAGGTTGTTCTCTGGTCCTCTCAGTTCAATCTCATTTATCGCTTGATTTCACAAATGTTCACGCTGGCACAGGCCAGGAGCAGCGCAGAGGCAGGAGCAGGGAGCTGGGCTGGAGAGCTGAAGGGTGTGTTACAAACAGATAAGCCACAAGAAGTCACTCATGGAATTATTACATTGTGAGCTACGAGCTTTAGATTTTTATTTTGTGAGGGTGGGGAGGGAAGAGGAGGGTGGAATATTTTCAGGCATGGCAGATCCTTCCCAGCTTGCTGCAAGGGGATCAATGGAAAAGGCTTACACAGATTTTAAGACTGGAAGAATATGCTCCTCCTGTTAAAGGCAGGAATAATACTATAAATTACTCATCTCCCCTTGAGAAGGCAATCCTTATTATTATAAGTGTAGCTTATAGAACATAATTTCTGCAGGTCTGGCCTGAACTTAACAAAGCTTTAGTTATAGAGGGACATTTTACAGAGCTAGTATCATCAAAAAACCCCAACAAAACAACACTGACACAATCATGCAACTGTGTAGTTTTCATGTACTGAGGGGAAAAATATAAATAAGTGACTAGTAAAAAAATGGACAAAATAAAAATCACATAAAGCCACAGACTATTTCTTCAACATATTCCATAGATCTTCAACACCTTTCATAGAACTGGCATTCAATACCTGAGAGAAATGACATATAACTCACTCTGAGACAGTCTCAAGTTGTTCCAAGCCAGTGATCCTGAAATATCAAGCTTAACAGACAGGTGCAGCCAGTGAGTCAGGATAGTACCAGGGACATGACAGCAGTTTTGACAAAAAGATTCCAAAGATGCCTATTTCTCATGCCAAATGAGCAGGCAGAAAACATTAGAGGTGTATGGTCAGCTCTGCCTGAGGCTGACTCCCTTCCCGGGGCCTGATCCTGACCCCCACACGTGGACTGGTGTCCCAGCCTGGCCTAGACCCATCCCTGTCCCCACAGGTGCCTGATGCCGCAGGGCTGGGGCTGTCCTGAGCTTGCCCTCCTTCCTGGCTGGGCTCAGTGGGATGGGCTCTGACTGGCCAGACCCCACCCTGAAAAATACAAAATTAACAGGACAGAAAATACCGGAGCCCAGAAACCAACATTGTATTTTTCATAATTAATATAAATTTTAAGAAGTGTTGGCCAACCAGACAAGTTTCCTGTGCTTTACCATAGGCAGAATTTAAATCAACTGTAAAAAAATAATTTAAAAAATCATTATTTCAAAGCTATCCCCATTTTTATCACTGTATAAAAAAAGAACATTTTTTTGTGACCAACAATGGCATGCCATGGGTTATGTTTCATAGTTTCCTGATGTGGGTAAACCTTGATTTTTCTCAAGGTTTTGGCAGGGAGCCATAGGAACTCATTATTCTGAACAGTCTTAAGGGGAATTCTAAAACAAAGAGAATAAAAGGCTTGAATTTATTTTTAAAGCATGCTTTTTCATGTTTACATTGCTTCCATAGCTATTTTGTTTTGGAAATTTTTTACTTACTATTGATACAGAAAGAACAATGATATATTAAAAACAACAAAACCCTCTTACAGAATTTTTATCTTTTATGAAAACTAAGAAGTGTATTTAATGATGGTGTTGGTCAAAAGGATATATTTTGTTGTTAAGCTGAAGACGAGCAAACTGTTAAAAAGTCTTTATTCAAAAGACAGTGTATTTCCAAATCAGGCTGGTCTCAATGGGCAGTGAAATGACAACTAACTCGAGTTAAATTTCAGGCTATTATTAATTTACTTTTTCTCCATCCCATAGGGACCCGCAGGCCCTGGGAATATGAGGAACATTTTATTTGTTCCACTTGTGGCATAGTGGGACACAGTTTAGAACCAATCTTTTGCTCCTTTTATCTGTGTAGTTTTTGCATGGCTTTGTTGCACAGCTTCGTAGTTTTTAGGGTAAATGAAAATGTAGTTCACCTACCTGTTGGCAAAAATTAATATGGACCCCCTGACTTTTGAAGTGTCTAAAATGATTGTAGAACTCAGAAACAGCCTTTCATGAAAGACTAAATAGAAATAAAAGCCACGGCTTAAGTAAAAACAGAAGGTAGGCAGAAGCAGGAATTATTTAGAAGAGTAAAGGAGAGCCAGTAGCAAAAAAATTCTCATATCCTTTTTATAGGTCTTAGGTGGCCTCCAGAAGAAAAGTGCAATTCATTAGGAGGTTAGAGTAGTTTCTCTCCGTCTCTGTAAAACGGGGCAGGTTAGAGTTTGAAACCACCCAGCACTGAGAAAGCGGCAAGGGTAGCATTCTTTTAATGATTTTTTTTTCCTTCCCTAGTATACGAAGTCTGGGATTTTTTTTGTTTTTTGTTTTTTTTGTTTTTTTTTTGTCTGAATGTAGCTTTGGGGGCTCTCTCTTTTCTGTGTTGCAGAAGCTGCTGCAGGCACACGCTGCCCCCTCTCCACCTGTGGAGCTCCGGTTCCGCGGTTCCTCCCGGAGCTCACCCTCACATGCCGGGTGTCAGGCAGGCCTGTCCCGACTCCCGGAGTGTCTCCTCTGTGCGGGACAGAGCTGTCAGCTCTGTTCCACTGTGCAACACACCTCCTCGCTGTGTCCCTGCTGCCAGGTTAGTGCCTGGACGAGCTGCTGCTGCTACAGGAACGGAGTTTTATGCTGGGAAGCTACACGAGATTACCGCTTCCAACAAAAAGAAAAGAAATCTCAGGCCCCGACAGCACCCACACCTACACACGCATCGGAGCAACTCATGAGGAGAAAACCAACTGCGTATCTGCTGGCTAAATGCACAGCTGAAACCCTGAGGAATCCCGCAGCACCGGATTTAAGAAGGCAGTGTGAAGGGAAGAGGGGCACGGGATTCTCAGACAGTCTCAGAGCCTTGTCTGCGCCTCGTCTGACTAAAACCAGGCTGCAACCTCTAGCCCCCGCCCCATG
>VXAX01006461.1:1487220-1575761 GCA_013399835.1 Leptocoma aspasia
CCTGGAGCAGCGGAGCTCCCGCGGGCCCCACCGGTCACCTGGAGCGGGCGGGGGCGAGGTCGGGACCCCTGGAGCGCAGCGCGGGGTGACACGAGGTGAGGAGGCGGTAACGCAGCGCTTCGGCTCCGGGACCCGGCGTGCGGGGTTCGCGATCGCAGGTCCCCTCCGTGTCCCCGTGGGCCAGGACTGTCCGTCCGCAGTCCCGGCTGGGGACTGACTGCCTGACTCGTGCTGGTGCAGTCGGCGTCGGTGCAGGAGGCTCCGTGAGTTTACGTTCCCTCCTGCGTTGTTCGGGTTGTGGTCGGTGCGCACGGGTTAAGTGAGTTCAGCCTGTTCTCAGCATTTCGCTGTAGAAGTGTCTCCTCGCCCTCCCTCCCTCCCGCCGCATGTCCTCCTCCCAGTTCCTCTTCTCCCTCAAGGGAGAAGGAACAAGGAGCATTTTTCCTTTGCTTTCTTGGCTCTTTTGAGGGGCTTTCTTTGGCTCTCTTATTACAACCGAAGTACGTTTCTCCGGTTTTGAAAAAAAAAAAAACAAAAAAATCCAGCATGCAAAAGGGAAAAAAAGAAGCTAACTGTATATCCGAACTGTATTTAAAGGTACAGCCTTCTCATCTTTGATGTATTGCCAGAGTGAGATAGGGAGGAAAAAAATCTCACTTACTTTGTATCTGGGAAAGATCAGTGACACTGAAATAAATGGTAACATTGCTCAAAATTTATCCAGGTTACACTTGGGAAGCATCTTACGTGGCTTTATGTTTGTAGGATTATTTCAGAATCTTACAGTTAGACTTTAGTGATAGATACCACCTATATTTAATTAATCCATGAGAACTAAACAAGGTATTCTCTGGTGAAATTTTCTCTAGGTGGGAATAAGTTTTCTTGAGAAAATGCTGCAGCTTAGAAAATAGTAGCCCCACCTTACTTGGTGTGGTTCTGTAATGTACAAAATACACAACAGATTGAAGTACAGAAACTTAAAGTTAATTGCATAAGCCACAAAATCCAGATGAATGGATATCCCTAATACATCAAGTAATATATTTTTCTCCGGAAGTGTTTGAGAATCAAGACCCAGGACTGGGGGGAAGCTGTGGGTGATGACTAGCTAGTGATGATCTAGGAAAAGAAAATGATTGATTCTCTTGAAATTGCTGCTTCCATGTGACAGAAATGCAATGTAAGAGAATTAAAACCAAGCAAGAAAAAGAGGACCTAGCCTGTCATTAATGCTTACCATAAATGATGTATTTTGCTCATGTAGGTCTGGCTGTAGTTAAGACAACTTGTGTTTCATACCTGGACTTTTCCAAGACTGCCGACCTGATCAGTGAAACTAATAAATCATTAGAAATGAGAAATAGAGAAAAATCCATTAGACTATTCTGTCTGCTTGTCAGTGTAGACTTGCTTTATTTGGTTTTCAATAGCAATTGTTTGGTAAGGTTATAAATGCACATGCAGGCCCAACCAATATGGATTTACGAGAGGAAGGTTCTGCTTGACCAGTCTGATCTCCTTCTATGACAAAGTGACCCACTCAGATGAGGGAAAGGCTGTGGGTGGTGTCTGTCTTGACTTCAGTGAAGTGTTTGACACCATCTCCCACAGCATCTTGCTGGAAAACCTGCTGGAAAAACTGAAGAGTACTCTTCAGTGGATAAAAAACTGGCTGGATGTCTGGGCCCAGAGAGTGGTGGTGAATGGAGCTAAACCCTGCTGCAGGTGGGTCACTAGTGGTGTCCCCAGGGATCAGGTCTGGGGCAAGTCCTGTTTAACGTCCTTATTGATGATCTGGACACGGGGGTTGAGTGCACCCTCAGTAAATTTGCTGACAGCACCAAGTTGGATGGGAGTGTTGATCTGATTGAGAGTAGGAGGGCTCTACGTGGAGAGCTGGACAGGCTGGATCAATGGGCTGAGGCAAGTGCTGTGAGGTTCAACAAGGCTGAGTGCTGGGTCTTGCACTTGGGTCACAACAGCCCCGCTCCATGCTGCAGGCTGGGGAGAGTGGCTGTAAAGCTGTTTGGTAGAAAGGGACTTGAGGGTTCTGGTTGACAGACAGCTGAACATGAGCCAGGGTGTGCCCAGGTGGCCAGGAAGGCCAATGGCATCCTGGCCTGTATCAGCAATGTGGCCAGCAGGACCAGGACAGGGACTGTCCCCCTGTACTCGGCACTGGTAAGGACACATCTTGAACCTGTGTTCAGTTTTGGGCCCCTCACTTCCAAAAGGACATTGAGACACTGGAGCACATCTAGAGAAGGACAACAAGGCTTGTGAAAGGTGTAGAACACATGAGGAGTGGCTGGGGTTGCTTAGCCTGGAGAAGAGGAGGCATGGGGGAGACCTCGTTGCTCTCTGTAACCCCCTGAAACAAGGGTGTAGTGAGGTGGGGGCCGTCTCTTCTGCCATGCCTGCAGGGAGAGGGCCAGAGGAAATTGATGGTTGGACTAGATAATCCTGTAGGCCTCTTCCAACTTTGATGATTTTATGATTCTAAAAGAGTGTTGTTCTTAATGTATTTTTAAATTTCATATTTGGAATGAATCATTCAAAGCTCAGTGTTTCATTAAGCCTGGTTTTTGCAAGTCATCATCAGAGTTCTCTAGGCTGATTCAGGTCTGTGCGCTGAAGACAAAAAAAAAAGTACTTTTTCTTTAAAAGAAAGATGTCTATTTTTGCTCTAGTACTACTAAAAACATCTCCTTTTAAAAACATAATATAGATATACTATTGTCATTGCCTAGAATCTTTTATTTGAAATTTAATTTTAACAAGGCCATATTACATATATTTTAAATTTATTGTTCAAATTTGTCATAACCTGTATGTGTTTAACACAGGTGTGCACATGTCCACGTATGCCTCTGTAGCAATTAAAGAGCATTTACTCAGCACATTTACAGAAAAAAGAAAGTTTCTTCTTTTCTACCAGCTAAGGTTTGTCAATATACACTGACCTAAAGTAAATTTAGGCATGGGATAGACTTACACAAAGAGATTAAATCCATGGCAAATTTCCTGTTGGATTCCCTTAAGCTGATTATTTAATTTTGCTCCTTACATATATTCAAACAAGAATACATGTATATGGAAAAGCTAGCTAAATGTTTATTACATGCTCTGATTAGAAGGGTGTTCTTCAGCAAATCACTGGAAAAAATGGGTTTATAAATTTATAGAGTTCTTTGGGCTAAAAGGGACCTTTAAAGCCCATCTTGTGCAATTACCCTGCAGAGAGCAGGGACATCTACAACTAGATGAGTTGCTCAGAGCTCTGCCCAGCCTGACCTTGAACGTTTCCAGGGATGGGGCACCGACAACCTCTGGACAGCCTGTGTCTGTGCCTCGCCACCTTCATTGTAGAAGATTTCTTGTACCTGATCTAAACCTAACCTCTTCTAGTTTAAAGCCATTCTTCCTTGTTCTGTTACAACAGGTGCTGCTAAAAAGTTTGTCCCTGTCATTCTTACAAGCCCCATTTAAATACGTGCTTGAGATGAAATTGACAAAACCAGTCTGGTCAGTTGTGTGAAGACCTATACTCTGATGTTGTGGTGTTTATTTTCTTTATCTTTGCATTCATTTTTATATGCACTTGATCCTTGCTTGGTTTATTTTATATAGTCTAGGAGTTCTTTTTCCTGATTAAATTGTGTGACCATGGGAAAAGATGGAAGTATTAAAACTTCCACAGAACTTACAAGCTCACCACATGCTTTCTGTCTTTATTAACACTCTATATTTATTGCCTGTTTTGGTGGGTGCAAAGATGAATGAAACAAACTGGATCCATTGCTTTTGGTTAAAGAGGGAAACTTGAAAAAATACCTTCATAGCTGTTCTTTTATCTTGTTGTTAGAATTAGACTTAGGATAAATAAGGGCAGTGGACTGGAGGAGAAACTCTGGTGACCTGGTCAGTTGAGAGTGCTGGTAAATGCACATGGTCTGCTGTGTTTTGCCAGCAGAGCCTGGGCTGTCCAGAGCAGAACCAGGGAGTAAGAGCGGTATTCCACGTTAGCCTGTAGTATGTCAGGGTGACAGACATGGCTGGGCCAGCTGGCTGGGTGGGCGAGTTGTACATTTGCCTTCCCAGATTGTTAAAGGGTGGTTGCAGTGCCTTGTATTGTACAGGAACCTACTGGAAAACCTTCCAGCATATGAGTGACAGTGAAACAATATTTAATGTAATGTTCCTCCTGATCCCCAATGCAGCCTTGAAATTCTAGTTGCAGGAAAACAATGCAACTTACTGCTGAGTGTCTGTGTTCTGCATTTCAAGCCTGGTTTTGAAGGTCATTAAGGCAGTACTTTTTTTAAAGACAGCTGTCAGTATGGATGGTGTGCTGTTTAATCTTTAAATGCTTTTTAATTGTTTTTATTGGTTCTTGTTTTGTCTGCTTGCATTTTTAGAGTGGATGCGAACTAAGTGGATAAACATAAAATAATCAAATACAAATGTTTTTTGTAGGCATTTTTGAGTTGACGTCTTTAATCGAATACCAAGATTGGTAAGATCATGGACATGTACGCCAGGGCTCAGGGCAATCGCATGAAATCAAGAATATCTGTTGAAAAGGTAACTATCTGTATTTAAATAAAAAAATATTTCAGAGCTTTTTGATCTAATAATGGAACAAGTGAACTGGTTTATTTGGGTTTTTTGTGTGGGGTTTTTTTTTTTTGCTATGTTTTAATTTTGGTTGTTTGACATTTCAAGGAGACAAAAATTGCTTTTGGTTTGCATTTTGGTATATTTAGTGTAATTGAACTGAGAGACAGCATCATTTAAGGAAAGGGTGCTTTTGTCTTTCAGTATGATGTGATAAAATTGTGGTGTATTAATTTCCTGGAATTTGCCTTGTTTATTAGAATATAGCTTCTATTTTAGAGCAGATTTTTTGAGTTTATATATAATAAATTAAAATGTGACTATATAGTCTTATTGAATTCTGTGAAGGCTGTGTTAGGGCTTACTTGTAATATCTTTATCTTTAGATCTTGGTGCTTTGTCTGGTTTATCTTTGTGTTTGCATGAACATTTAGGAAGTGCCTTGGTGAAAAAGAAAATATATCTAGCACTTACAAAGGATATTAGTGGGGATTTCTAATATTAAATTAAGTTTATTTATTTTTTAAAAATTTTGTCACTTCAACTTGGAGAACATCAATACTGTTCCTAAAATTTTCTTGCAACTTCTATAAGCGCTTAATAAAATGAAAGTTGCAGTTTGTCCTGAAGGAACAAATTTATTTATCTAATCATATTTCTGTAGGTAGTTGAACACAGATAAGTAATTTTCTAAGTCTTCTTTGGTTATTAATAACTTCCTTATTTGCAAGTTGTTGCAACAGTAAGAGGAGAAAGTGAGCAAAGAAGCATCCTATCACATGAAAACTACATTATTTTATTTCATAAGCAGATTTTGTTGTTTTAAAGAAAAAAGTGTCTGTGGTATAGGTCGTGTTTGAAGGCAGAGGGAAGGTGTTATGAGACAGCCAGGCAGGTAGTCAGTTGTCCAGGTCCTGACACGGAATGTTCACTGCCGTGTATTAAGTAATTTGTAATTATGGGTGGTAATCTTTCACTTTAAGATACATGGTATAAAACCTTGTATTTTATTGGTTTAGGAGGACTCTCCAGCTCAAATAGAGATCTTCAACAGCTGTGAAGTTTTTGCATCCTTAATATGAGCATAAACTTATTTTTAAAGGACTTTTAAAATCTGCCCTTTATTTGTTTTTCTGTTTCAATTTACTAAACAAAACAAATACCACCCTCCCTGCCCACCAGGTTTTTAGACCTGTAGGTTACAGAAGCATGTCTCTAATAATGACAGTGACCAGTGATTCCTCACTGATTCTAATGGCTGCTTAAAATATTACCTCTGTGAACTGCTCCATTAATTGCTGTTAAGCATTCTGAACTGTGTCGTTCTAGAAACATTAATTCAACCCTTCCTGCAGAATTCTGCATCTTCCTGCAGCCAGATTCCGTTGTTTTGATCTGTGGCTACCTCCTCTTGATGTTTACTTGTGAGGTGTCTCTTTAGATTATGGTGTGGAACTTTCATTCTCATAGAGCCGGGCAGTAGGGTGGTCAGAACTGCACTGTGTTTCACCTTCTGGTGATTTACAGAAGATTGCAGTCTGATTCCCGTCCTCTTCGTAATTCTTTGTCACAGCTAACAGGAATTGTTGCAGTAGTAGCTCTTAAAAGTCAGTGCACAGTTATGGTATGCATATTTAAAGCCTTAGTTTCTATTTTTACAAAATTACCTCGTAATATTCAGTCCCTTTAAATCTTACAGCAGATGAAATCAGGAAGAGCTGCTTTGTTACTTAAGAGCAGAGGAAGCGTGACTGTCCAGCACTGCACTTCATTTCTCTAGAGATTGTGGCATCTTACAGGTTGTTAGAAATATTAGAAAACAGTTGTTTTCTAAGACATTTTGTGATGGATTTCTAAGACAATGTACTGTGATGGATTCATTGATAAAGACTTGATTTGCTGGAAAAATGCAAATCTTTGAATTGCTCAGTTGAGCTAGAGGTGTGACAAGGATTTCCACTGTTCATGTCTGAACAACTTGACAGTATTTTTGGTTTTCCCCTGGCACAACTTAGTAAATTTGAAATCTATGCTTGTGAATGAAATAGGATTTCTTGCAAGAATTTCTGTGAGGAAAGAATACCAAGTCCTAGTGGCCTACCAAGTAGAGCTGTATGGATTGCTGGGGTGTTTTTTGTGCATATGTTTATGTACATTGGAAGTGTACTTATAATAAAAAAAAAATGACATCATTGAAGATGACCTCTTGTCCTTACCTAAACTGAGCTGATAGTCTTGGGAACTTGCTAGTTTTCAATTTTTAATGTAGCTGCATCTCCTAGTTCAGGATGGTGAGAGAACTTGTGTCATTGTCTGTTGGATAGGAGGATTTCTCGGAAATGCAGGGTCCAGTCCTCTGCTGTCACGAGCACAATTTTGATAAGGATAAGAATATCAAAAGGTTACTAAATATAGCCTCTCAGTTAATGAGGGCTTTAAAACACCTCCCCCCAAACCTGCTGCTGGTTTTGTCTTTTTGAATCACACTGCAGTAATAGCTAAGACTTATGAATTTCAGGCTGAAGCTACTCACAGCAAATTTATACCTGTTTGTTTATGGATATCCTTGTTCTTCTGCTTAAATAATTTCTATTTCTTTGCTGGTGTTCACCCTTCTCATGTTTTTTTACGATTGGTGATCTGTCCTCTGTTAGCCTTGGTTTTTGGAAACTGTAAACTAAGGTTTTAGTCTGCTTCTGTATGAAAGCCTCTGCATTCCAGTGATTATCCTTCATAGTCCTACTTTCTGTGCTTGTTATGAGTTAATCTTCTTTTTTACATGTGGATAATACTGTATGTGCAATTACACAGGATGTCCTTCTCAGTGACTCTGATGGCAGTTCTTTCACTAAAGGATGCATGTTTGCTATTTTCAGTGCAGTATCATATTGACAGTTCATTCATTGCTATGCCATGATCAAGAAGTTGATTAAGGTCTTTTATTTCCCAGCTTGTAAATTTGCGATTCAATTTTAAAGCTTGCTTTTCATTTTTAAGGACATAACTTTGTGTTTCTTATGATTGTTTTTTAAAACAGTCGTGCTGAGCAAGTTCTTTCTGTATGATTTGCTGTTCTCCTTCTTATCTGATTACACCTGTTTACTTCAAATTGTCAACAGTCTTTATTTCATATTTACTTTTTTCCTCATTAAATTTATTAATGATGATGATGCTTGACATCAGTCTCAAGATAAATTTTGAAGAAGTTGCTTACTGAGCTATGTCGACTATTCTCAAAACCCCTTTATTATCTCCATCCAGGCAAAGTCTTCATTTCCAAAACCAGCTCTTTTAGTTAATTTTGTCTTTATCTGGTTTTGTTAACGCTTCATATATTTAAGTGATCTACGGAAGTCCAGATAGATGGGATTTTTCTTCTGTGTACGTAGTGTGCCTGTTAATTTCCATATGGTTATTATTTTCACATTCTGAGCTTTGTATATTTATTAGTATGATCTGAAAAATATATGTCACTTCATTCCTCCTCATTTTAGCTATGGATATTTTATCTCTTCAGTTGCATAATGCCACCATGGGCTACCAGACCTGCATAGAGTCTTGTATGCTGGTCCTTCCAGACTTTAGGGAGATTTTTCCAGTTGTTTCATCTTTCTTCTTCTCCCACTTCAGCTTAATATTCTCCAAAATGTTTAATTACCATTCGTCTCAGTAGTTCCTCAAACCATGCTCTGGTTTTTAGTTACCCATTCTGCCTTTCAGATGTTAAACTAGGGAAAGGTACTTGTTTATAAATAAGGTGTGTGTAATAGTTTGTACCTTTAGAAAAGCCAACTAGAGAATAACAATGATCCCTTCTCAAACTGGAGCACTGTTGGCTTGCAGAAAATTAGCAGGTCATGTCACATGAATTTCTTTTTTTCCCTAATTACTATTTTGAATGTTGTGACTGATTAAATTATTGTGAAAGCTGAAAATGAGACATTTCAACATGCTTGTTCGGCTTCACAAATTAATTTTGTACAAGATGAACGAAGGAATTACCGGGGAACAGTCTTTGAGCAACAATTGGTATTGCAGCCTCCTGTAAATTTGGAAGATCCAGAGAATCAGAGAAAGGCACTGACAGTATTCTTTGGAAAGTACAAAGTGGGAGCAAATTGTGGCTAAATATGTGTGGGCAAGGGAATAGATAAAAGTGGAAATTAGGCGAAAGCTTCATTTATTTATTTCAAATGACCCAATAACTGCCTAAAATACTGTAAGAAATAGTTCAGCTGTTACATTTCTATAAAAGTTACTGTTTTGACTTCTTTAGTGTCACTTGACCTTGTCTGTCACTGTGGCAGTCTGAGCCTTGTTGGCTAGCATTCTGAAATGTATTTTGGCAATTTCAAAGATCCTAAAGTTCTGTTTTGCTTTTGTCTGTTCATTCTAGAAGTGCTTTCCTAATTTTGTGTTGCCATGTGCACAACCACGGTGACACTGGCCCTGCTCTAATAATTTGGCTTTCAACATAGTAGTATTTGATACTGCTTTTTATACAGAGAAAAAATAAAATCTTTATTGAGGTTTAACTGTAATATGTAAGATCACTTTGTACTATAAAGGGATTGTTTTAGTTGTGGAAGTACCAGAAGTGCAAAACATTCTCTGTCCAAATTTGGCTATCTAGTACTTCTGCTACTGTTTGAGAAGCTAGGCAGATTTGAAATACCTTGTCATAAGTTGGTCACAATGATTTCTCATGTCACTTTTAACAGGGCAGTCTTATAGAGAATAAGTACTGGGTTAATAATTTTTAATCATCTGATGTTCTTATTTGTCTTCTTAACCTTCCAATTTGCTAGAGAAGATGAAAATTTTAAATTAAAAAAAGATTGCTGACTTCCTAAAACAATTGAGATGATAGGGTCTTTTATACAAGCTGAGTGAACCAGCTTTTGTTGTTCTGTGGCCTTATTTGCCTTCATAGTGTTGATTCTTTTGTTCTGCTATGCTTTGTTACACTGGGAGAAAGTCTTGGATTCTTCATCCTTTTTTAGCCATCCCTGGGTGCTTCCATGTCACCACAAGTGTAATTACAAGAAATGTTACAAGAAGTATTTACATGGGATTAAGTTACAGTTGCTTTATATTCTTCATGGAATGGGAAAGGGTGTATGTGGATTTTCTTGGGCGTGTTTGTTTGTTTGTTTATTTTCTTACCCTCTGACTTCTGAAGCCATCTCTACTACTTTTCTTGGCTAGAATTACTTTTCATCCTATTTAAGGAAAAACTGGTGGAAAAGTTCCATATAGAGGATACAATGCAAGGAATAGATGAGATTTGAATTTCTTCTTGGATTCAACTGTTCTTTTTTTCTGTGTGTTCTCATCTTTCCTTTTTTTTTAATACCGAATGTCAAATTATTTTGGAATAAAAGTATTGCTTGAAGAAAATGTACCTGCTTCAGCTTCATGTCCTGAAGTAAATTTAAATTTCAAACCTGGTGATTTATGTACAAAATAATTTGAAATAATAATCAGAATAGCAAAACTTGTGGGGAGCAGAGAATAGATGGATGGACCATGTATCTGAAACTGAACATGCATTTTTTTCTTAAATTTTTTTTTCATTATTTTTCAGAGTTTTGGTGAAAGTATCCTGCACTCTATGAAGTCACTGCTACACAGCAGGAAAGAGTTATGCAATGTATCAGCAGAGGAATGCTTAAATCAGGAAGAACAAGATGATTTTATTGAGGTTTGCCATAATATTCCTACTTACATGTATTTTGTGGCTATGGTAGAAAACAATGTCTCTTGAAACAGTATGGAAAGCTGCAGGATAGTAAATAGGAACAATGCTGCAAGTTACTGGCCTTAAAATCTATGCTCCCTATTGTCATTCTTGGAATTTAGTCACTGAAGTATTAAAAAGGCTGTAACATTTCAAGGTGACATTTCTCTGCTTCTGAGGATTTGTGAAGCTAGAAAACCCAGGTGTGTAAATAGATGACTTGGGTGTACTGCATTGTGAGCACTGCTGTGATCAAGGTTGTATAGATGATATCCTAACAAAGTAGCAGAACACTTTGATTCAGGTCGGAAGATAAAAGCCGAAGCCTCAGAATTGCAGGTCCATGGTGTGAAAGTTGGACAAGGTCTGGATGAAGTAGACCTGAGAGAATGTGGGAGTATCTAGGTAAATCTGAAGCTGTAAGGAGGAATTACTGGAACTGTTTGAGTTACAAGGCTAACAACAGCTTCGCCAAAGGTGAAAGAAAAAAGTAAAAGCAGTGTATACCACGTAATTTATATTATGGGTTTTGCAAGACTTCTAATTAGTAGTTGACATGTCTGACAAGGAGCTTAGAGAAGGAGAGGCTGACGTGAGCAGGCCATGCAGAGAAACTGAGATAGGGAGAATTGAAGCAAAGACAACTGAGGAAGTGGTTAGGGGAGACTGATGATTGCATAAGCAGTAGCAAAAGGCAGATTGATGAGTTAGGGTTGCCTGAATAACAGAGGTTGTGTAACTAAATTGACACAGTCAGGGGTTGAGACATTTGGGGACCAGGCAAGAAGCTGAATTTGTGAAGGATGAAAGCTATGACAGATTAAAGTAAGGAAGAAGAGCTATGCAGTGGAGGTGTGAGCAAAACCTTGTCTTTATCTGATCAGGCAGACCATGCTTTAGAATCTATGAAGGTTTTTTGTCTTGTAGAAAATACCTGGCAAATAGCTGGGAACATGTTTTATATGCCTGCAGTGATGGTCCCTGTGGAGAAAGACAGCTGACTATATTTAGTTACCTCATGAGATCAAGCAATTAAGAGCCCTCTGGTTGAAATGTAAGAGGGTCAATACCTTGTCACAGAACAGGTATTTTTTCCTTATGAAAATAGAGGAAAAGATACTTAAATGGAGGATGATGTTAGAAGAACTCAGACTTGAGAAAACCAGAATTTAGGTTTTCCTGTAACATTTCTTTTGTACCCATGGCTTAAGATAGCCTTTGAATACAGTGTCTCATACACTTAATCTTAGTTTAAAGAAAGGACTTGTGTTACTGATGACCTTTTTATTTCCTTGGCCTACTCCCCAACAACTTTTGAACTGATGTACTAACTTCTCACATGTTCAGGGTATTAAAAGGTGATTTTTCTTTTCTGTGAAAACTGGAGTTTGACCACAATAAAGAGATCCAGATTAGCCTCATCATCGAGGCAAAAATAGACAGACTCAGTAGTGGTGTGGTCTCTTCTGCTGATCTCATAGTGTAATATTGCCCTTCATTTGTGTGAAGCTATGACTCCTGCTCACTGCCCTTTCACAATGAGTTATCCCATGGGAGAAGATAAGAATTGGAATCATTATCTTGAGGAAGAGGAAGGGACATGTAAGAAGACAAAAAACAAACACCCATTAAAAACTGAGGCAAAACTGCCAAAAAACCCCAAACAAGAACAAACTCTAGAGCCTCTCAAAATATTCTTTAGAGAACTAGTTTTTTCCCAGGTAGCTTAAATTGTTAGATATTTTGCCCCTTTTGTAGAGAAATTCAGTTACTATTGTACATACTGTACAGATAAAAAAATGCAGATGTTGAAGTATGTCTTGCAGATGTACAGATGAACTGTGTAGGAGTTGAAGAAGTGTAGGAGTTGAAGGGTAACGTTGCTCAAATAGGGTTGTTTCACAGTTAACACAGTGAATGTGGTGCTGCAGACGTGTAACTTGTCTGGAGCTATTTGGAATTCTACGGAGAAGCATTATTTCCTTTATGATCTTGTCATACCTGAGGTAAGGATAAGTGGATGCAAGCAGGAAGATATTAACTGGAAGCATAAGATCTTTTTTCCAGCATGAGACCCCCTGAAATAAACAAGACAGAATTTTTCGTAGTATGATTTCAGTTGAAAATAAAGTTTGGGGTTTCTTTTTTACTCACACTTTGAAAGGACATAATCAAAACACAAATACACTTCAGAATAGAACTCTGGCCATTTCTTTTTTCTAGCTCTGTACTTACAGAGATTCTTTGTATGTACAAGCAGGTAGCTGAACCAGTTAATAATATTTCAATATAAACATAGTGATGTTCTTTGTAGTAACTGGAGTAACTGCTGCAAATTTATGAGTTATGGCTTAAAAATCAGTCTATTGCATAGTGCTCTGAAAAAACTGAGCCCAAACCATATAAAACTAAATTTCAAACATCAGTTGAAGTATTTAGTATCTGTGCTTTATTCCATATCTACAAAATGGAAGCAAAGCTTATTTTCTGACAACCTGGTTTTGAAAATAAATGTCTTGATATTTTTTTTTTAGTATGCAGATGGCCTACTGATCTGTTGTTAGGGAAATAATAAATGAGAACTAAAGAAATCTGACATTTGAAACAAAGTTTGAGCAGTGACTGACTCTCTTTAGTCTGTTCACGTTGAATGATACAAAACACCTGTAGACAGAAGAGAGGGACAGTTTGTGATAAAATATCTCCCTTGTCCACAAGCACAAAAACCTGAGGTGAAACTGATATTTCTGGCATACACTAGGTTCCTGAGCCTGACAAGGACTTTTTTGTTTTCTTTGTAGGTTGAATATTTTAATTCTTTTAGGTTAGGGTTTGTTTACTTGGAAATGGCATGCAAACATGTGGCTTAAGTAATCTGTTGTGGTTTGGCCTTAGGCTAATCAATTTACATGGTAAATTGCATAATGTGTTGTCATGATGCTTTATTCAGTATAGCCAAATGTATAACAGTTTATCAGCATGGACAGATTTCAGACTGGAACTGTTTTATATGTGCCCAGCCTGAAGCAAGGACGGATGAGCACTGATCTTTGCAAAATTGTCTTTATTTTAGCAGATGTAATGAGGCTTGTATGTGTTGCTCTGTATATACCAGCCACTAGAGTAATTCCTGTGTAGTGAGTTTGAAATGTTGTATATGCTCTTCAGTCTGCTTTGACCTTTCTCAAGTCAAATAGTATAGCATTACCATTCTTTGTGTATGACTGTGTGCTACTGTTTGAGCAAGCTGTGCTGCCCTAACGTATGGCTTTTGTGGCAGTAGAATGAAGCTTTAACTTAAAGTCTGCTGAATTTTTAACTCTTCAATATCTGCAGGAAACAAAAAATTTACTGTACTTGACTGTACTCATGTATTTATTTTACAGATTACATTTATAGGTTTTGCGGAAGAGATGGGTACTGCTCACTTGCAGGTACAGTATATATCTATGTATATTGGAAAATTTCTTCTAAGTAGCACCTAGTTTTTTAAATGGAGGAAATTCGGTGTTCAAGAAATGGAATAGATGTATCTTGAGTATTTAAAAGCCTAAGTTTCAAATGTCATTGAAAGGTTGAAAATAATTACTTTAATATGATAATCAGTGTTTTATATATACATTTACAATGTTACCTGGGTCAGTCTTTGTATTAGGATGCTCTGGAACAACTTAAATGCAGTGGGGGAGGATGATTGGTTGCGGGGAGGTGTTTGGGTGGGAAGGGCCTTAGTTGGTTGTGGTTTTGGGAGTCCTTTTTTTTTGGTTTGGGTTTTGTTGTTGTTAAAACTTGTGTGTATCAGTGTTTTGGTTTGTTATCTTACCCTTAGTTGAGTTGTGCTTATTGATATGGTGCAGTTATATGTGCAGCTTGACTGATCTGACTTCTTGCTGTGGATTGCTGGTGGGGGTTTAGAAGTCAGTAGTATGGTTATGTCTTTAGATGTTATTCTGGAGATTTAGATAAGGAAATATTTTAAAAGGTGGAGCGTAGCAAACTACGAGGGTTGTGATGTGCCAATTTCATAAGTTAAGGATTTAGCCTTCCTGTGCAATTTACATATCAGTACAATTCATAACATACATGTTCACAGTAATATTCCATGTTTCTACTCTGTCTAGATCTTAGTAGAGATTGCTTGTAATAGTTTGCTGGTGTGTCAAAATGTAAAACAGAAACTTTGAATCCATTTCTGTTCCATATTGGACCAATGTTGCTAATTATTCAAATAATACTAGACATTCTTTCAAGTATGGGTAAGAACTTCTTGATTGTTTAGAGTTAGATGGAATTTAGAGAAGGTTGGACAGAACAGGTTTATAGAGATTTGCTTTGAACCATATGGATGAGTAGTGTTTCGACTGTTGGAAAAAAGTTGTAACTCTTTCATAGGCCTCTTCTGTATTAGATAAATCCAAAGGTTGTCCAAGGTCACGTTAAAGAAGTGCCTTGCTCATGTTTTTGTGATAGGGAGCTAGAATAAAGCTGTTCCAGTAAAGCACACAAAGATCATGTAGAGATCCATTGAGAACCATCAGAGTTCAGTTCACACATGTGACTGCACCATATCAATAAGCTGAGGTCAGTGCAGTTGGGTGTTTTGTAGGACGTGCAACTGCTTTTCAGCACTTTCAAGATTCTGCTTTATGACTTTTACGCATCTTCCAAGTACGGACTGAATTAAATCGTGTTTATACAAGATTTACATCACAGTTTGAGAGAGTAAGTAGAGTACAGTCTGAGAGAGTAAGTAGGGCATAGAGTAAGAAATAGGGAAGAAAAGGAAAACTTTACCAGAATTAGCAGCTGTTAGAATTTAGGGGAGGTATGAAACCAACCCCATTGTCATTTGCATGCTGGTTTTTTGATTCTGTATTCTCAATGTTTTTTATTTAAATTCAGGAGTTGTCAGCTGTTTCTGTAGAGCTTCCAGATGTTCTGAAATCGCTCCAGTTGCGCAAACTAAAAGAAAATGAGGCTGTGTTTCTAAAAGACATAAAGAAAACCTTGGCAAAACCTTATGTCATGAAACATCAGGTAAAATTTTTGTGTCTTCTTGCATGTCAGAAGCATTACATTTTACCTTCTAAAGTGTCTTATTAGTCTTATTACACCCTGTCTTGCTTTTGGCTTTGGGCCATCTTAGCCACAGTAGTATTAGTATTATACTTCTGTTGTTTCATGAAAAGAAACTGTCCTGTATTGTTTACAGAAAATACTTAACAAATATTTAATTACGGTGCTGATCCCATGCTTCCGCTAGGCTGTAGTCCTTTTCACTGGCAATTTGGAAAGAATATGAAATTTGTCAGCTTACCTATCTCCGCTCTGCTCAGATAGCTTGCATCTTCAGCAGACTTTTTTTTGTTGGAACAGAGATGCCCAAAATTAAGAGAATGTCTGGTGTTCATAAAACTCAGTGATTGCTTTTCTTAAAAAAAAATTATGAATGCTGTTAATTATATAATTTCCATTATTTTTATTTCTATATTGTTCCCATTATTACCGTGCTAATTATATTCTTTCCAATTACAAACATTGTATATAAGATTAAAGGTATCTTGAAGAAACAGATATCCTATAAACTGAAATATTATATGGTATAAACATACTCTGAAATACTGTGTTCTTCCACAAATTTTTAACATGCATTCTTTAATAGATACTTGGGTACATGTTGTCATGGTTGTGTTACATTATTGCCATGATTTATTCAGAACGCAAAGGCCGTAGGAAAATGAGTAAGTCATTCTAGCTATCACTCTACACAAACTGTTGCATTAATTTTCTTGTATTTAAAATATTTTAAAATTATTTACTCTTCATAAAAATGCATTGAAGGAATCCCGTGACGATTGCTGTGTTTGTTTTCTTGTTGCTCTCTTTTTCAAGAATCAGCTTCCTGAAGTGTTTTGTGTGATGAGACTGTCTCCTTCATTCCCAAGGATCAAAGTTGATTACATATTTACCTTGCTAAGCAAGTATACCGCAGGCATAAGATATGCAGTGGAAATAAACTCTTCACAAAAACATCAAACAGAGACAACCCATGAAGATGATGACACGAATCAATCAGTTTCTTCAATTGAGGATGATTTTGTCACTGCTTTTGAACACTTAGATGAAGACGAACCTTCCAAGATACTAAGTGCTGGTAAGTTCTTGCACACTTGTAGAAATTGGTATTTGAAATTTAGGCTGTTGGGATTTAAAAAAAAAGGAAATGTAAATAAATGGTAATTTTTTTTTTTACATTAATCATGCTTTGTAAGGGGATATTGTGCAATTGAAAAATTAATTTTTTGCTCTTTTCATGACAGCTTACCAACTCATAAACCAAAGTTTCTAATCTCATTGTCAGATGGATATCAAATAAAATCTTGTTATACTTTGTGTGCTTAAAAATACATTAATTTGTCAGTGATTAGATTTGTATAATAGGATTTAAAGAAAATGGAAGATTGCTTTAATTATGAGAGATGAGCTAGCATTTTGCAACAATAGTAAACCCAGAAGTTGCCATTAAAATCTGTCCAGTTTGCTGTAGTTCTGTGAAAATTCTTGGTTTTGAACTTTTTTGGTTTTGAACCCTTTTTACCTTTTTTTTTTTGTTCAGGTACATGCAGCTTTACTTCCCAGAACCATCGAGATGCTGCTTCACAGACGATCCCTGCTCAGTGTTTAGAAGCTGTTGACTCAAAGATTGTTGTGGGTTCTGCACATCGAAAATCATCTGCCAGATCTTCTACTTTGATTGATATTTTGGGACTTAAGGAGCTGTCCTCAGTAAAGAATTCAGTTACAACCTCAATTTCTGATCCTTGGATACAGAGGAGTTTCTATAAGCCATATAATCCTTCTGATCAAGGTGTTAGTTTTTTACGTAAAACGTTGTTTTCTTCCTCTCCAGCTGAATCCTCTGAGTCAGATTGCTCCAGCCCAAGCCCCATCATCTTCTTGGATGAAGAAGGGTATCAAAAAAGCTTAAAGGCAAAACTTCAGCTGCCAAAAATTCCAGTAGTAAAAGATGGTATAGAGGATTCAGACTCAGAAGTGAGTGAATTTTTTGATAGTTTTGATCAGTTTGATGAGCTGGAACAAGCCTTGGAAAACTCCTGTAAAATTATTCGGGATCCCATCCTAGGGAATCCTGCCCAGAAAAGGAGGACTGCACATGAAAAATTGTCTTCTGCAAGCATTACAATGAATCCTCAGAAATTCAAGTTTGATCGTCCCACTCTGCCAGCCAATGTAAAGAAACCAACTCCTCGTAAGCCGGAATCGCCGTACAGCAGCATCTTCGAGGTGCCAGATTCCCCTCGCCCGGTTAAAGCCTCAGGGGAAGAGAGTGGAGGCTTCTTCAGCCCCATTAGAACATCGGCCTTCAGCCCCCTGGGGAGCTGCGGTTCTTCCGAATGTTTGTGTCGAATTAATCTTGGTGGAGATGGGACAGCTCAAAGTCACTGTGATGCAGCTTATAACAGTTACTCAGCATATGCTGACAGTGTATCGTGTGAAATACTGGGTTCTGTTTTTTTTTCTGAGTCCTCATCAGAACAAATGCGTGCAGAGAATGATTCAAAGCACAAAAGGGTTACTTTGAAAGAGAAGAAGAGGCAAGCTGCAGATCTCAAAATGAAAACCAGTAAGGAGCCAGAGAAGCAAACAAAATCTAAACATAAGTCGCTAATGATAAGAGATAGCATTCAAAAATTTGCAACTGAATTGGTTGAAAAAAGTTTTGGCAGTGCATTTAAAGACCTCCAGAAAGGTGTTTCTTCATGCACAAATGCACTTTGCCATTTGGCTGCTAGGTTGACTTCTTCAGTCTTTCAAATGGCTTTTTATGAGATTGGAAGACGTAGAGCAATCTCGCTGAAGGAGCGTGCCATTAATGGCATAGCAAACTTTTTGGTGAGCGAAGCTGTAACTGGTGCTTTGAAAGAACTGCGTCAGGTAAAGAAACAAATATTTACCAACACTGTTGCACGGTTCGCGGCAGACCTGGCTGAAGAGCTTGTGTTTGAAGGAATCATGGAAGTATGCCAGTTTTCATATCCATCAACACCTACTGCACAGCCCTCATCATTTGATTATGAAAACAAAGTGGTAAGATCCTATGCACAAGATTTGTCTGAATCTGTCATTCAGGAGGCGTTTATTGAACTATCTCAGGTTGATGTGACCTTCACAACACAAGCAGCCATTAGTGTTTCCATGGACAATATCAAATATGTAAGTGCAGAAAGTATGTTAGAGTCAACACAGACTTCCACAGTTTCTCCTAATTTTAATGATAGGGTAGCACTAAAGTCAATCCAAGACTCCAAGAAGGAATATACAGTACAGCAAGCTCTGTTTTGTACCTCTGGTGTTGTGAGTTCAATACCTGTGCCCTTAGCTGGAAGAGCTCTTTGTCAGCAACAGGTTTCCTCTGATGCTTACAAAGCAAAAGTATCCACTGTTCCAAATGCTGATGACAGTACAAAAATATTCAAAGACTCCACTCATCCATTTTTCACAAGCAGAACGAGAGAGGAGGAAGTCGCTTCTTTCAGAAATATTTATCTAACTTCGGATCATGGTCAGAGTATGGAAAGTAATCCATCACTCTTCTGTAACCAGAATGATACCAGACTAACAAATAACAGATCTGGAATGAACAATAATTCAGAATTAACAAGTGGGTCAAAAGGCATTAATACTTTCTCTGGAACTATGGTAGATATGATAGTAAATGAAGCTTATGAAACCATAACCTCATCTAGAGTAACAAAAGCAGTAGAGGAGTATTCAGATTTTTTAACAAGAAAAGTTATAGACAAAAAACCTTATGGGCAAGGTACTGGTGAAGACTCCCCTAAGAGCATGTTTGCAGATCATTTGGCCAAGTATGTCATAAAACAATCTGTGGAAGAAAGTAAAACTGTATTTTGCAACACCAGTGAGAATTTAACATGTAACGTGAGCTCACAGACTTACAGAGATACCAATGGAAAAGAACAATGTGTCATAAAGAAGCAAGCGGCTGAGAAACAAAGTAATGTTTCTATAATTGTGGAACAACAACAGTTGCCTTTGAATAATCCATGCAAATTATTTGCTCCAACTCATTCTGTTCAGTGTTTTTTAGAATCTAAACATTGTTGGCAGGAACAAAAAGGAAACAATATTTCTTCAAAATCACCACCGCCTTGTTCCACTGTGACTTTTGCTAGGCATGTTCTAGAGGACTGTACTGACACAGGAAGCTGTTCAATAACATGCTTAAACAAGCCTTCTAAGAAAAGTGATACCCAGAAACTATCAGCAGGAGCTTTGAATTACAGGCAGACTGATGGTTTTTTGCATGCAAATAGCTTTCCTTCAGAGATGTTTGGCAGTGAAGGTGCTTTGCAGATGGAAGAAAAATCAGGCCTGAAACACGGAAATACCTGTTTAATGCCTGATACACCCCCACCCACTCCTCTAGTACCATGCCAAGGTAGTTCTGAAAGGAACCTAAGAAAACTGTCCAAGAAACTCAAGGGAGAATTAGCAAAGGAATTTGCGCCTGCAACACCACCTTCTACACCCTACAATCCATCCGTTACTGATTTGCCTCAAACTGAACACGACTCCTTGGAAAATGAGGAATTTATGCTGAAACTCATGTGGTCGCTTTCTGAAGAAGTGGAAAGTAGTGAAGATGAAGATCATTCTGAAATGCCTGTTGAGAAAGAGGAGCATTCAGCAAAAACAATTCAGTATGCAGATTGCCTAGCTAGCCACATAATTTCAGTAGCGACTGAAATGGCTGCTTCCCATTTAGGTGGTAAAACAAATGAAAGAGAAGCTGGTAGGCCGGCTCATTTAGGCATGCAAAAGAAAAGATGTAGATATACTGCATTTGTAAATATCCCAGAAGAGACATGTAATTCCTTGTGGAATTATGCAGATGATATGGCAGGAAAAGTCATCAACGAGGCCAAGAAAGTAGTGAAATCAAGGCATTGCAAGCTGTTGAGGTTGAAGCAGGTTAACTGCCAGGTGGATTGCTTTTATGTAAGGAAAGGCGATAAAGATGGTAGTTCAAAAGAATGGTGTGGCCCAGGACAGGACCAGTGGCTGGGGGAGAGAGATTCATCTGGGCTTTCTTTACCACAAGGTTCAGGCACGACAGGTTTGACTTCCAAGTACCCGAGCTGTGAAAGTGTGACTGACGAGTACGCAGATCATGTTATCCGTGTTCTGAAAAGAGAAGGAGGTAACGCTGAGCTGTTACTGGATCAGTACGCCAGCAGACTTGCTTACAGGTCTATCAAATCGGGCTTGCAGCAAGCTGCTAGAAAAACCAAATTCGGATACACCAGAAGGACATTTCCTGGGCAAAGTGCACAGGTAAATGGAAAGCTGGAGCTGACCAAAGCAGGGAATAAAGATGCAGTACAGCAAGTGAAAAGCAGCATTCATCGCTGTGAAGGCCAGATGTTCGAGAGGAGCGTCCGCGCGCAGAGAACGGAATGTACAGAGCTGTTGCATTTTTCCGAATCCCTTGCTCACAGTATCACCTGTGATGTCAGGAAGAAACTGAAAATGTCGGGAGCATGTTTGCCAAAGTCTCTAACAGATTCCTGTCTATATAAAAAGACTGAATTTGATGAAGTCACAGGGGATCTCATTAAAACAAGGTTTTCTAGAACATTTCTTCCTTTCTCCCCAGATCATAAACTCTATCATAGCACAGGTAATATAAATGAAAATGGCTACAGTGAAGGTATAATTCAAGCTATAGAACAATATGCTAGGAAAGTAGCAGATGATACTCTAGAAATGAGTTTAGAGTCAGCTGTTCTCCATGTGGCTGAAAACAGAAAAAATGGGGATAAGCTCTCATATACTGAGAAACTGTCTCCTTTTTCTGGAACTGTCTGTAGATGCTGCAGTATGAAGGAACATCGGTACTGTACAGAAAGTATGTCCCATCGTCTACCTGCACAAGAATCCTGCATTCCAGTGAGGCATTTTCTTCATTCTCGATTGGGTGGTGCCTGTCAAAATTCAAGAGTGTTTCAGCTCGATATTCCCAAAATTCACGTTGATGTAGAACAGAGGACAGTATTTTCTGACACGGGGGCTGCTGTGGCTGTAGAGAAAGCAGAAAGAGAGCTGAGTTACACAAGTCTGACAGCTGACAGTGGTGTTGGACAAGATGGAGTCAGTTTTGCTGAAAGCCTTACTACTGAAATAATGACATCAGCTATGACTAATATTGGTCAGGCAATTACCATAAGGTAATATTAATTTTCTCTTAATTGTTGCATTTGGTACCGGAAAAAGGATTGTTAATACAAATACGTGCTCAGAACGAATTTTAATATATATTTTCTTAGAAAGATATACTTTATGTTCTGAATGTTTTCTTTTTGTTCTTCTGGTTATGTTTAAATGACTCTGAACTAGGGAAAAAAAGCTTTTTTCCACCTATGTGAGCTTGAAACCCAGCATACTATGTGCATCAGTACACATATGTTCCAGTAGGTGACTAGTAAGTGGAACTTTTAATTTCAGCTTCAAAATAGTGCATACAGTTGTACATACTAGTCCTTACAGCTTTTGTTGATCTGTGAGCCGTGACAGAGTCCAGGTTTGTTCCCTGTTCATACTTCCTCTTCAGCATCTGATGAGGAATGGTCAAATGGTCAAATGAGCCATTGCTTTGCAGTATGAGACTTCATTTTTTTATTATGGCTGCATTGTGATAGTGTCTTTACTACTAGGAAAAAAAAAAAAAGAAAAATAACCTTTACTTTAAGAAAGTTACTTTAAGAAAAAACAACTTACTAAACCACACTTTAGCTTATAAAATAGTAATACAACCACAAAGGAATTTACTTTGAAATTCTTGTGTATTTAGCAAAGGGTAACATACGGTTTCCTTTATTAGGTCTATAAATAGGAAATACTTGCCACAGTAAATTTGTTTGCAGTAAACAGCAAACAACTGTTTCCTAAAACAGACTGTGCTGTGATCAGAGTGAAATCTTTTCAGGTCCAAGAGCAATCCATACCCTTTTTTTTTTTCCATTTTGAAGTAATACTTATATTCCTACTACTTTTTTTTTTTGAGGGGAATTCCTCACACTGGTTTCTTTCTCTGCTGTTTTAGCGAGGCATCATGATGAACAATAAATAGGTTTTTATATGTTCAGTGGCTAAAGGCCACAGTGGGACTGAACTAAACTTTTCAAGGTTTGATATGAAACACATAGATACTAACAGCATAAACGTGCCCTTGAGTAGTATGTTGTCAGTCTTTGCACAACAGGGTTGAGTCTTTACTCAATGTGTGATGAAAAAAGAAAGTCATGTGATGTTTTTCTATACCTATGGTATCAAAGAGGACACTTTATTTAAAAATTCTAATTAGAATAGGCCAACAACAAAATGCAGGGTTCAAAGATGTATTATTTATTATTAAATTCAGGGCAAGGAGGCATAATTAGAATTTTGATGTGACAGAATTTATAATGTTCCTTCTGTTGTTATCTAGTGTGTGGTATGTAATGCATATGTTCCTTGAGAAGCTGCCTTGTGTGATGTAGAGAACTGGTGCTGGTATAACTAAATAAAAATGGGAAAAAATGACCTTTATTATTACCCTGATGGGTTCCAGGTCAGCTACACATTTGTACAAATTCGTGCTTACTGGAGCAAAGTGTTAGGAATGATGTGGTTAAGGTTGCCTTTTTAAATAGTGAATGTTAGTGTGGCTGCTGGCTATATGGGAGTAGGCTGATCATTTTTCTTGAACTTACTACTGCTTCAATTATATAGATACATAGATAGATAATCACAGTGTGCACATGAAAGTTAGTTCATAACTGAATGTTCTCATTTTGTAAGTTTTTTTTGTTTTGTTTTGGTTTTTTTCTGTGTGTTTGTTCTTTTTTTAATAAGGAGTTCAAATGAATTTTTTAAAGTGTCTTCTAAAGATTAACTTCTGTTGGGCATGGTTGCTTGATTGGTTTTTGGATAAAAAAATTGAACTTACTTCCTGAGGGGAAAAATTCTGTACAAGTCATGCATTGCTACACTTTCTTGAAGGAGAAAAACAAATCTTTTTTTCCAGAAAACTTTTTTAAAAATGGAATCCTAACATTTTAGTCACCATACTTATACTTAAGCACTTTGCCCTCAGTAGCAGATCGCTTAAGTGCTTGTACTGAAGGCAGGCCAGGGAAAATAGCCAAACTGTCCTAGGGCAAACAAGTTCAGAAATGGTAAGTCTTCTGCTTGAAAAGTGTACCTTGATACACAGTCTGCAAGGCTGCAGTGCCTTCTGAGCTTCATAAAGGCAAATAATATCCCAAATGAGAGAATTCTTTATACCACTCTCTTTGATTTCTAATGAAAGAATTCCAAATAGCAATTCCTGATGTAAGCATGTTGATGTTTCAGATTAATTTGGTTGCACTATTTCTTGTGATAAGAATAGGGCACAAATTAAGGGATTCCCCACCCTTTCTTTTCCAATAGAATTTAATGTCTTTGGAATGGGGTTAAATTGCTGTGAATGAACTAAACACAGATCAGCATGAAATGCAGTGATGTTTTTGTCTTAAATTTTTGTTTAGCTCTGTTGGAAGAGAAGGATTTCACTCTGTTGAATCTGTTGTTAGCCAGCAGATGAGTCTTAGTATTGGTGATGATAGCACTGGGAGTTGGTCCAATCTAAGTTTTGAAGATGAACATCCTGATGAGAGCAGCAGTTTTCTTCACCTAAGTGACAGGTAATTATGAAGATGCTAGTATAGTTAAACAGTTACCTTGACATCAAATAACTTGTCATCAAGTGATATTTCTCCTAGGGTTTGGGGGAGATTATTTTTCTCTTCAACACACAATGACTTTTTTATTTAAAATGGCTCTAATGTCGTGATTTTGTTTTCTTTAAAAATGTTGTTGGCCATGAATGTTCATACTCTGTAAAATAGATGGAGAGTGCATTGTCACTGAGGCCAGGGAATCACATAAAGTAAAACTGTACATATAAAATTCAAGTATTAGCAAAAGATGTAAGCATTTTAAAAACAACCACCCTGTGTAAAATACAGCTTAAGAATATAGTTTATAAGTTGTGCTCTAAAATATTGAAACTTAATCCTTGAGAAAATATTTTATATAAATTAATTTATTTTTGAAAAAAATGTAATAGCTAAATTTGCATGATGAGCTTTTACAGCTATTTTTATCTTTTTTGGGCCTGGAATTTATAAGCTGCTCTAACTGACATTGTGGAGTATTTATATACTGCTAACCATGGACTTGCAGGTGTGTAATGCTGAAACTTACCTGTTCAGCGTAGTAACTTTTTCTACAGAGCTTCTTACTGTACTGTTCCTGGCTGATTGATAACTAACAAAGATTAGAATGGCACTTCTAAAATTTGCAATGTCTCTGCCTGTTTCCAGGGAGAATTATACTGAGAGTTGTGGCCCTAGCTTCTATATAAGGAATGTGTAAGGACCATACAAACTTAGTTTTTTATGGTTGATATAAAAAAGTTCAGCATTTCTGTTGAAGAATAGCAGAAATGGGAGAGAGATTTTTACTTTAGTTGGTACTTCCAGCATTGCTGAGATTAAAGAAAGTATGGGAGACATGCTTGCTTAAGTAATATCCAAATAGGTTATTTGGTACCACTATGAAACTACTCAGTTAAATGTCTGCAGTACTTTTCATGTTTTGCTTAACTAAATAATTTAATCAATACACTGCTATAATATATCACTCATACACCTTAATGATTTTGTAAAAGAATGCATTAACTCAGAGTTATTTTAGTAAAACATCGTCTCTTGAACAAGTGAAAATTATGATGAAAATCTGAGTATAAGGAAGAATATTCACTATTTTGACAGTTACAAATACACAATAAAATATAGATTAGTTGATAAAGGGAAAAAGTATAAAAAAAGTTCTGGACCAGTAGTGCCTGTGTTGTATTTGTTATTTGTTTATCATTCCCAAAACAGATGTAAACAAAAAGAAGGTAATATCTATAACTTGCAAGAAAATCTGTGGCTCATTAGAGGAGGAATGACCTGACTTAATATGTTACTCATAGAAGGGGAGGCATAATTTGGATAGCAAGGTGTTGATGGAGGAAACAGGCATGTGCAAATTGATCAGCTGGTTTTACAGAACTAATTGTGGCTTGGTAACAGCACGTGTGTTCATCGGTGTTCCTGAGGTTTATCAGGTGGAAGGAAGGAGCTGGGGTGGTTGCCTTGTGTAAAAAAGATAGCCATGGGGAGATCTGTAACAAGACCAGATTCAGTAACCACCCTGTTGTGGTTTAAGCCCCACCCAGCCAGTCAGTCACTCCTGCCAAGGTGTGATGGCAGAGAGAATTGGAAGAGTATAAGTGAGAATACTTATGGGTTGAGATAAAGACAGTTTAACAGATAAAGCAAAAGCCATGCACAAGCAAAGCAAAACAAGAAATTAATTCACTGCTTCCTGTGGGCAGCTCCACTAAGATGAAAATTATTTAGAGAACTTACTAGTTAGTTATGCAGGGAAGTGCTAGTGTCTTCTGCTTTTCATGCCTAAATCTAGTGACTTAAATTAAGAATTAAAAAGTTCTTAAGCTTTCTCTCTATTTGACATGTAGGTGTAAGCATAGGCATAGACATAGACATAGGCCTTTCATCCAGCATGCAGGTCGGGTTATAACTCAGAGCAGAAGCCTCTTGCTTTTCTTGTTATTCTTCTGCTGGCTCGTGTTGAAGAACCACATGAACCATTACAGAGGCAGTATAATGCCTTTGTCTTGTTTATTGCTTGTTTTGTGGTTACAGGAGTTTATTTTAAAGACTGCTAATTTGGCTGTTAATTAGGAAAAGGTCTCATCCCTTTCTCATACCTCACTGTAATCATATGATTCAATATGTATCGTTATTATTTCAGACCAAGATTGACCTCTGTAAAGTGTGTTGTCTCTTACCTAATCAGAACAGTAATGTACAGAGGTTCCTCTGTTAGTTTACAAATTCTTTATCCTTTAGTCTACCTACCAGGGCAACTTTTACTTCTATTTTTGTTTTGGATCTGTAACTTCCAGTGAAAGAGGCACAGTGAGTGCAAAGTATTGATACCAATAGGCTATATTAAAATTTTTTATACCTGTAATTTAACGATTTTTAGCCAAATTTAGTATTTCATATAAAATGTGATAGTCTGACACAGTAGCTCAAGAAATGTTTTTTAGACCAGGTTTGCATTCTCTGTGAGTTGCTTTCTTCAGAAGCTTCTGCTCTTTAATTTTGTTTTTTCTTGTTAGCATAACAAGAGAACTCTTTGAATTTTCTTTGGACATGTAGTCTAAGTAAGCAACAATGTACTGAATAAGGCACTTGAAACTTCTTAAACTTTTTTCATGTTATTTGAGTGTGTTTATATTGTAGACCTGCTAATCTGCTGTTTGCTGTTTTGAAATTGGGATCCAAGCAGGCATGCTGGAGAGCAAGGGACAGTGATAGGTGATAATGTTACTGGCAAACACTTGAAGGAGATCAGTGTCTGTCTCTTGAAATGTTTTCTTCCACCATTTTGCCATTTGCCATGAGTGGAAATGAGCTTCAACAGTCACATAAAACTTAGGTGGAGAAAGCATCTTCTTGCAGCAGTTGTTCTCTGCAGTTATTCCACAGATTCTCATGCCATGTCTAGTAGACAGTCTACTTTCTTGAAGAATGCTGGATATTTGGAAGTCCTGTTCTTGGGAGGCTTCCAGACATGCTCTGGGGGAGGTATGAAGTTGGGGAATGAGATTTAATCATATGAGTTGCTCAGTCTTGTAGATATTGACAGGCTTAACAAACTGTGCTATTTATAATGACTGAAATTAACGAGTGTAAGAACATGCTCAGTTTTTTCAGTTCTTTGCGTTGGGTTCAATGTAGGAATAGTATGCAGTATTTTTATTTTGAATGTGGTGTTTTTGTGGACTGTGAGTGAAGTAATCTTTTCAGTACTGTTTTCATAGATTTGTAAATCTCCTTTTTTTAAAAAAGATCAACTTTCAGAACAATATAAAAATTCTTTTAAAAAATTATTTACTCTAGCAATTCCTTCTCATCAGGCTATTGGAGATCGTTACTGGGCTTTTGGAGTGAGATGGAAGGATTTTGTATATGAAGTTGTCTTCACAATGCATAATTTTATTAACTGTCAGCTGCTCCTTAAGCAAATAATACAGATGTAATTAATTTTCTTACGAGTAATCCTTTTGAAATTGTTAGCTTTTATAAATAACAAGCAATGTGCTTAGACCTGAGGACAGAATTCCTGCTAGCATTGATCTGAAAAATTAATGAGTACAAATTAATACTTTCACCACTGTGCTGAAACCTGCTAGTTTTGCATTACTGTGCACATTGCTGTTCTGGATAGCACTGAGAGTCATGTTTGTTCCAGCAAACCTAGAAAGTTTCAGTGCTCTTGCATTAAATGTCTTGACAAAAGAGTTGGAAGGAAAATGAAGGTTCTAGCTTGAGCTATTGTTCTTTTCTAGTTCAGCTGTCTTCTCTTCTTCTCCTGGCAGTAATGGTAACAGCAGTAGCTGGAGCAGTCTTGGTTTAGAAGGGGATATGTATGAGGAGAATTTATCCTTTCCAGCATCAGACAGGTTGGTTGAGTTGAGAAATATAAACCAGATGGGTTCCTCATAATTAATGCATGAAATCATCATTTTTGAAAATAAAAATACAGTACATTTTTATGCTGATACATTATTCACACTCTTCGCACTTAATCACAGTATGATTTTTTCATTAATTAATCCACCCTGAATGATTAAATTTTTCTGTGCTAAAACTGATTAATTTGTTTTGCTTGCAAAAAGGTCCCGTTTTTGCATGTTCTTGCCTGCAGTTTTAAAAGTCTTTAGATTCACTTTTTTTCATGCAGACTAGAGCTTGCTTCCTACAGGATTTCTGGGGTTTTTTCCCTTTAGCTTGTGTAAACTTTAAGAATTGCGTAGTAATTGGTTTTTATAGACCACTTAGGCTTACCTATAGCTATTCATATCTGTAACATAAGGTGGCTCAACCTTTTCACATATGAAGCAAAACTATTAAAATCAATAAGTAGCACCTTTAACACCTTTCTCTTGTTTCTCTCTTCTCCCTTCTTTTCCTTAGAGAAAATCTTGTGAAGTTGATGATGTCTGTTTACAACATGAAATGGTGTGAGAAGCAAAGCTGCTTTTCATGATCACTCCTTAATTCTTTTATGATTTTCTTGTTGTTTAACCTTCATTACAGTCTTAGAATTTACGACATTTAGTGCATATATTGGATTGTATTCATATTTTTGTTTTCTTAATTAAAATACAGTGATGGAACAGAAGATAAAGATGAAGATTCCAAGGATGCTGTAGAAGGTAATGTCAGTTCCTGCATATACTACTGTTCTTGTCCTGTGCACTGTACATTAATTTTTTTTGTTAATTCTTTGCCTTTGTAGTCTGCAAAACAAGGTGACAACTCTGTTATCCCTATTCATCATAATGAATGTTAGTCAAGCGTCAGAACGTTCGATTAATGCCCTACATATTCCTCCTAACAGACTGAAATTTGCAGCCTTTGGGAAGTGCTAGTTGCTTACTGATGCTTATGTGAATTTAATAACATAAGGTAGGGAACTTTGATCAGCTTGTTGAAAGTGTGAATTTATATGCAGAGCTTAACTTTTTGAAAAAATATTTGTTAAGGAGCCATGGCAATGCATCCACATGACTGCGTCCAAAATGCTGAAGAAATTACTTAAACTGGACACAATAATCTTGGGAGGGAGTAATGAAAAACAATAGAAATCTTGGATTTGATGCATTTGCTATTTTCTCTTTCTGCTTAGTGAAGTATAACATAAGGTCTATCCAGAATCTTGTTACAACTGTGTGGTTTGTTAGAAGATCTCTGTGCTCTGGTTCCAGTCTGATTGATGTGCCAGAGGTTGCTAACTGAAATGAAAACAGCCTGCATACACAGTGTGTGAAGATGGTTTTAAGATGAGTTGATGTTAGAACTCATCTTAAAGTTAGCCAAGTTAGTTGTTAGCTGTGACAGAGCTCTTCTTTGTGTTGGGTATGTTCTGAAGGTAAAGTAAGCATTTCGAGGAACCTCTGGTACTTCCTTACAGAGGATATTCAGCCTTGTTGCACATCTTCAAGTAGTCGTAGTGTAAGCAGAAAGATGTGTGGATTTCTGGTTGGTTTGGAGTTTTTTTCTCTCTTTTTAAGCTCCTGGAAAATGTATATAAGTGACCAACATCTCTTAATTGTATTAAATCAGATGTGACTGTAAGGATATAAGAAAATAAAGCTATATTAATGAGTATTTTTTCCTCAGAATAATAGCAATTAAAATATTTTTTCCTCTGTAGGTTTTGTTTGCTTTATCGATATGTCTTCGCTTTCTTTTGGTCTCAACCATAAAAAGTTCTGGCATCTCAAGTACTTGAATTGGTCAGTTAGGATAGTGATTGGATTTTTTCTTTACATGGTTTAGGTGTCACCTACTGTCTGTAGTGCAACAGACTGCTTTATGCTGTATTTAGGACTTTCTAGTGAAAGTTTTCCAGTGTAAGTTCCTCACCTCACTATTGTTTTGAAAAGGCTCTTTGTGTTGTGTAATTGTAGGACTGTTTAAACAGTGTGATAGGTAGAACACTTTGTACTGGTCTTGTACATTTGGAAGTTCTGTTCATGTCATACCTGGAAATGTCTGTCTTTTTCTAAGCTGACTGTGCCTTGGTCACCAAAGAATTTGAATCAAAGCCTTATTATCAAATGTACATCTATTTTATAAGACTAAAAATGTACCAAAATTTCCCAGCAATGTTACCACAATGCTTTCCACCCCCTGTCATAATTTTTTTTAAATTATTCTTTCTCCTATAAAGAAGTTAAATTTTGGGGCTCCTTGACAAATAGTCTGTTATCCACTGAAAGCACTGGTTTTTTTGACAGTTTTGCTAGCTAATTTTCTCTTGCTTTTACTTCTGGGGGAATCTGTTTCAACTTGCTTGACTTTGCCAGTTGGGAATGAATACCGTATGTACCTTAATTTTCATAACCTTTGGTTGGAAGAGTGTTGAGATTGGGGTAAATTCAACATGAATATATGTTTATGTTGCTAATATATTCCATGTTTCTAGAGTCAAGTTCAGTAGTCTGGAAGTAGTGACTCCAACTTGGAGAGCACTATGTATGTGCCTAGTTGTTTCTGGGAGTGTGACAAAGGATCTCTGTGGTAGCTGGATACAGAAACTCAGCTTGGGAACAAAAGTTGACAATACTGTAGTTCCTAAGTGTTACTAACACAACTACTCTTCCAATGCTGTACAAATTTTTGGAACTTACGCTGTAAAAGGAATGTTGAAAAACTGGATGTGCCTCAGTAAAACCAGCGGTATATTTTGGAAAAGTTCAAAAGGCAGTCTGATCAGTGCAGGAAAGAATTCAGAAGTACACACCTTTTAGAATGAGTTAGATGAAGGCATAGCAAAAAATAACAGCTGGGAATGGAAGGAACTCATGGACCATGTGAGAGCCGTTGCTGTTCACTTTATGAGTCTGTGCTAAATTTCTTGTCATTTGGAATATACATTATAGTTTAGGTATCTTTTAATATTTAGCTATGTTTGCACAGAGTTGTAAATCAGATAAACAGTACTTCCTGATTGGAAAGTTCTGAAACACTTGAGACCAATCTAATTTTTTTTCCTTTCATATTATCTGTGTATACTAAATTGAGGGTTTTTTAGATAATACAGTCTATAAACAGTGAACCACAGAGATTTTTTTGAAACAATTTGAAGCTATAGATTTGCTTGTTTTTTATTTAATGTTAGGTTTGGAGCAAGTGCGAAAGACTTTATCAATAATGAATATTGATCTGGAACCAAATCTCGTGGACCCACAGCTCAGGGCAGCACTCCAGTGGCTGGCAGCTTCTGAAACAGAGGTGTCTGATCTTCACTTTCGCGACACTGCTGCAAGGGAATTTGTCTTTGTAAGTCCTCGGGTTTGATGGGTGGTGGGAAAGGGGAAGGATTTCCTTGACTTCCATTTGCTGTGATATACCAGCTGCTGTTACTTAATTTGCTGTTCACTGCTGAGGAAAATCATTATTGAAGTCCTGAGAGGTCAGAGTGGAACGGCATGTTTCACCTGTGTATATACCATACATAAACCAGTATTCATCAAAGCTGATTGTTTCACTTCTTCACTTACAAGTGTTTTACTCCAAAAAGGATGCAATTACATCATTTCTGTTTGGTGAAAATTATATATTTTTAAGCATTTTTTACTTAATATGTAATTGTCTATAAATTGAATCTTTCCGAGTACTTGGTCATGCAAATTTTTTTCTAACTTAACATGTTCTGCTGGGGGTTGGTTTTTTTGTTTTGGTTTGTGGTGGGTTGTTTTTGTTTTTGTTTTTTTAATAGCAAAGATACATTTTCTTGTGAGGAAGAAGTTTAGTTTTGAAGTAAATACTATGTCTTTATTCTGTAAGTAACTAAAACCAAAGCTATTACAAAGAACTCTCAATAAGATTGTTTTATTCTTAGGTGCCTTTACTTTTGTTTTATTAATCAAACTTCCAAAGAACTTGGCTTTAGCAATCTGTGTCTCTTTAGAAAGGCTCAGTATTTTGGTATGCACACTGTCCTGAGTATTTCCATCAGAAACCCATAAGAGAAACATACTATTCCAATAAAATCATAAAACCTATTCTTTCATGGCTGCACACCAAACTACACATGATAATCTGGATTTTCTTACATTAAACTTACATTTTTTAATCAACCAAGAAATTACTTTAACGTTACCGTGTTATTGAAAGGCTAACTTAATAGATATATAGGCATTGTCTCTAATGATGAGGTTCATAGGAATGATAATTATAAAATACTTATATTTTGTGACCTGATAATGTGAAAAAGTGTTAATGTGATGCCATTAATAGGATTTTAACAATTAAGATCTTGGCAAGAATGACTTACTGTACTTACCAGTATATTAAGGAAGGAAAAACTTGCTCTCAGTTCTGAAATTTAATATTGACTCTTCAGCTTGGGGCTTTCCAAAGCTTACATCATTATTTCAGGAGAAAAGTGGGGTTACTGGGAGGTAAAGGTCAGGATGACTAAACAGACTCCCAGAGCTGGATGGATGTGTGCACTGATGGTGCTGAGTTACTGGAGACTTGTGGTAAGAATGTGAAAGGTGCCCAGAGTCCAGTCCGGATCATACCTGGTCTGGATTTTCCTAAGAGAGGCTCCTCCCTTCTTAGCACATAGAGAATGATAATTTTGGAGTGTTTTTCTGCCTGTGTACTGTATGGAATGTGCATTTGATTTTGAGAGTAGGAAGTTTTGCATTATTATTTGAAATAACCCAGAAAGTTTGGAAATGTTTTTTGGACATACAGAAATATATGCCCTATGCTCCTTTTCTGGAGCTTGGTATGTTTGATTTAGAATTATTTCAAGAATATGTTTTGCCGTACATTAGTTCTGACAGAGTGGACTTTGTGCTTCCATAAACTGGAAGGCAGTTTGAGAATACTTTTCTCCATTTCTGTGCTATTTGAAATTGTTTCTTTTATTCCTTAGATTCATATGTTTCTTCTTTGTTACAGTTTCTAAGTGCCTTAACACAAAGAAGAAAATACATCACTTTTTCTGTTCTCACATGCTTGGCTGAGCATTCTCTGAAGGTTTTTGGATGTGAACGAGTTGCGGTTAGGGATAACCTGAGGTCATTCTGACCTCATGAAGGTTTTTGCCTTCTCTTGAAGATCTGTTCATCTGTTTTGTGCTTGTTGCAAATACTCAGGTGGGATAGTGGTAGGACCCACAAGTTACTTTCTGTGTATCTGAGACGTGTATCTGACAATATACTATGAAACACAGAAAAGAGATGGCAGGTGCCTCTTTTTTTAATTTTTCCTTGAGTGTCTTATTCTTCGGCCCGCTCTGAGTTTAGAGACTGCAGAGTTGTGGTGCTGAGATTTGAGCCAATGTTCCAGGACACGCAGGAAAGATATTATTAGCTGGCTTTGTATCTGAGCATAACTCCAGCTACCTTAGTAAGAGGACATACCGAGAAGAGCACTCTGGAAAATAGCAGTGTCTGTTATGTGTGCCCTCCTAAAAAATTATAATATTTTTCTACTTGACACTTCAGTCATAAATTGATACTGAGTTGACACCTGAAGGTAAGACTTTCTGGCAGGCAGGAGTTATGCAATCCTGAAAATGCTATAGTAGTTAATTGTTTCAGTTACTTTTATGGATTATTTTTAGTTCTCCAGATGCAGTTATGTTAAAATAAATTGAAGTTTTGTTTCCCTCCCCGGAGGCAGAGAATGATTACCTGCTCTTTATTCCACCCCACTTCCCAATTGGAATGCTCTCTGAGCCAGACCGAATTGAATTGGAAATAGTCATTCCCGGGTCTTGTAAAGCTGAGCCAGCCCCTCCAGAGGGCGCTGCAGCCCAACAGGAAACCATGGCCGGAGTCCTGGTCCCTCGGCAGCCGCGGGCTTGGGGCATCTCCTGGGGACCCTCGGGAGTTACCTCGGCTTCCTGGGGAACCCGCCCGGGCTTAGAGCACGTCGGAAACGCCATTTCCTCAATAAGCAGTTGGTGAGTTCTGGAAGGGAGGAAAGGTTTGTGTTAGCTGATCACGGCAGGGTAACGAGCCACCGGTGTGATGTGACAGCATAAAAGGCAGAAGTGCTCTGCTCCTAGGATGTATCAGGCAGGGTATTACTTGCTGCACCTGGGTGTGAACTCTTACTTAAGGGTACTTGTTATGCTCAGCAAGGCAGAAGGATGTTAAATACCTATGTGTGGAACAAAATACATTTATTAGGAGGATAACAAGAAACCAGTAAATTACAATAGATAGTTCGTGACTTCTGTGAGATGCCTGACAATGTGGATATGCAAGTGCCTGGATTAAAAAATGATATGTGTTCCATTTTTAATCAGACCATACCTACCTATTTTAAGATTTCTATTTTGAGTAAACTCTAATATTTCACTTGTCTGACAGTAAGAAACAGATTGGTCATCTAAAGAAATAGTGAGATGAAACCTAAAATTAAAATTTAGGTGCCAGCTCTGTAGTTTTACCATGGTGGAAAACTTATTTGGACAGAAGTTTTATATTTTATTTGCTGAAGTAGGTATTTGGACATTAGCCACACTTTCCTCTGGCAGAGGAAAGAAAAATGACCATTCTTTTATAAACCAACAAACATTACAAAATTGCATGTTGTAGACTATAAAACTCCTACTTCCTGTGCTCTGCTTTAAATTTCACAGAAGTAACTGATTTCAGTCTCTTATTATATAGAAAAGATGTCTTTTTTTTTTTCCACTGAGAAAAGTTTCAGTGTTCAGAATAAATTATGCTCAGGATTAGAGAGGATTTTTTTGCTTGTTCAAGTTAATGGTTTTCTCAAGAAGTTAATTGTTTGATGCATGTTTTTATGCCCATGTTCTTTCTGTCAGTCCTATCACCTGCCTTGTTGCAGTTGGAACATCAGCTAGGTAAAGAAGCAGGGAAAGATTGTCTTCCTTTTTATTTTTTATAGAACTTTATATTGCAGTCTGACAGGTCTCATAGTAGAAACTATATGAATTTTTAATTTTGTTGCTGTGATGAAAAATATTTCCCTGAACACTGTGTATACTTTTTTTAAACTTAATATATGGAATCTCTTGGTAGGGACTATAAAAGGGGGTAAAAATTTACAGCTCCAAAGAATAAGTAGGGTGTCTAAACTGTGTTTACAAAATGCAGCATTGACAGGTGTCCAGAAAGCTACAGAGAATAGATTGTTTGTGTGGGTATTTGTTTATTTATTTAAACTAAAAACTGTTAGGTTTTTTACTTCTGAGCAAGCTGTCAAATTCATTATTTCCTTAGGGTAGGCTTTCTTACACATATAGCTGAACTTGACACATCAGCAATGGAAGATGTTTTCCTTTGGATCCTGGGGGAAAAGAAATGTTTTCAGCTTTTCAGCTACACTGATCTCTGCTCTGGAGTGGTAGTTTAACGTAATCATCACCTTTTCCTCTTTCCCAAGATGTTAAAATTTCCCAGCTCTGAAGAAACTGTTTTCATTGAGGGTAGTGTCTGTGCCACCCCAACCACACTATATGCTGTGAAAGGAAAATCCACATCCTTCTATTAAGAGACAGAGTTTTGTCTTTTTATACATGCTTTATTGGCATGGGAGGGGTGGCAAATGTCTTAATCTTGTGTTCAGAATTTCCTGTTTTCTGCAGTCTTGATGAACCACAGCCCTCATACCTGTGGCACCGCATAATTTGAAAATGGTGCTCCCTCCAGAAGAAAGTTTTGTGACGACTGCCCTAAGGAGAAGTGCTTGATTCTTGCGGAAGTTTTTGTTTTTATAGACGTGGGAATAACGATTAACTCATTACAACTGATCTCTTATGACCTAATGTTTCAAGAATAACTTCTGTAACTTAATCAGGATGTCCCAGTCAAAATATTTTGTTTTGTGTTCCCCCGTCTCCCCTTTAGCTTTCCAGAAGACTGAGAGAAAGAAATTGGAAAGTTGGAGATCTCTTGCAAGCAGTGCTGAAATATTGTGAAATGATAGAGAAGGCATCTGATGGAGAGCAAGCTCTAAGTAAACCTTTGTTTGCTTGGCTTCTGGAAAATGTCTGAAAAATCCAAAGATGCAACACTCTTCGCTTCATTCCTCTTCTGAAAGGAGATAGAAGGAACACAGATGTGTAAAGTAAAATTCAACTAGTGAATGTTTAGGTAATAGTCAACATTAAAAGACTTTGAGGTGAAAGTCAAAATAGCTGTGCTGTGCTTTGTGATACTGTGCACATGCTATGTTTATTCAGTTCGTAATCGGTGTTGTCCATCCACGCATAAATTGTATTTACTGCTGTGTTCATACCACTGAGATATTTATGAACAACCCTTGTCTATGATCATAGTCCACAGGAGACAGTCTCAGACATGATATTCAGGATTCCCCTTGTGCCAGAATAGCTCTTTCTCCTGCTCCTATGTGTGCTATATTAACAGCAGGACTAAGAGCACTGACTTCAGCAAGAATCTGCTCTGGAATACCTTGCTGCAGACAGTGGAAAAATTATTCATCTTGGCCAGGTGTTACATGCCCAAGAGCAACACTACCAGGAAGAAAATTGTGTTGTGCCCGAGCAGCCCCTTAATACAGTCTGGCTTCATAGCCACCTTTATCAGTTTTAACTTTATGTGAAGATGGGAGAGTCTACTCTGAAATTGCTGAGGTGCAAATGCATGAATTTGTTGACTCTTGTAGAGCTGATAACTTCTGGTAGAAGGGCAGAGTGAGAAGTTCAGCATAATTTTGTATGTAATTCTTCAGCAAGGTTTCCTGAAGCTTGCCAATCAGATTTAAATTGCTAAATTTTTTTACTGAGGCTTTTTGTATGCAGATACTTCTATGACACTAGTTCTGTGTGAAAGAATTTGTACATTAGTTTCTCACACAGATGTGTTATAAGTAGAAGATAGAAATTTCTGAGTATTTTGGTCATCTTTTTGAATAGTTTTAATTCTTTATTTCAAAGCAGCCACATATGAATTTTCTTTCCATGAATAAAGACAATTTTGTTACTCAGTGAGCACGGAAGTGTTTAGCAAAGAAAGCTAATAGAAATGTAAAGGGGAAATTTCTTGCAAAGTGATTTTTCATTTTTGTTAACTATCTTTGCTGAATTTTTTTTAAAGGCACTTTTAGTTGAATATTTTTAACAATCTTGTCGGGTTTCTCACCAATGCTGCTGATTTGCCTTTCTGTCTGAAGGGAAATCTGGACCTTCACTTATCCTGTGGTATGAAAATGTTTTTTTGGGAATTTGTTTTTTTATATATCCTTTGAGAGAAAAAGGCATGTGCTGGGGATTACCGGGTTGCCACCTAAAACTTGGCAAATAATCAAAGAGCGTTACTGATTTTGGATGAACAAAAAAACCTTAATAGCTTTTTCACAGAAAAAGATACTGTTGATATGGTGCAGTTTTGTGATCCCAAACAAGGAGAGTTATGGCCTCCAAATCTATTCCTGAGTTTTAATGGCATATGTCTGATTTCCTCTACCCCATGAATTGCTATGAAGTGTCACACTGGTAAATTCAAGAGCACTGTTCTTGCAATGTCTTTGTGTTTCAGGAAGGCATTCCACTGGCCTTTTTGCAGAGACATGGTTGGTTTTAGTCCTCTCTTGTCATCTGGATTTCTGCCTTGGATCTCATAAAGTTCACCTTTCTCACAGAGCCAAAGATTTTTCATGTTTTGTATATGCACATACATGTGTTCACACGTGAATACACACAGATATGTTTATCTATATGTGTATGAGATCTCACTGCTGTGAACTCCTGGTGCAAACTTCTACCACTAAATTAAAATTCTGTTATGCTCAGTTTATTTCCTCACTTCATATATCATTTCACTGATTGAAAAAATGTATGTGACAAAAAGACCAAAAGCCACTTCAAGTTCTTTTGTATTGTTATAGGTAACATAATCCAGGAATCAGGAATGATTTTTCTCCAGAGCCCAAAGCATGTCAGGGGAAGTTATTTAATTCCTATATTTGGAAGATAGTTCTAGTAGCAAATTTTTTTTAAGAATTGTACAAAGGTTGTCTGGATTTTTTTCTTCCTCTCCCAACCCCCCTGTATTCCTTTTTCCCTTTTTTTTTTTTCAAGTTGATTTTCAACATTGTTTTAGACAAAAATTTGAAATAATTCCCTGGCTATAACACCTTCCCCTTTACACAGCAATAATATACTTGTACAAATTTACCTATGAAATTGAAATGTCAAGGAAATAAAATGCTGAAAGCAGTGCCTCATGGCTAAATTTTTCTCCAAGTGGTATTTCAGGGCATGAGGATACAGTACAGTGTAGTAAAGTGTTTCTGTGCAATGAGAAAGGTATTCAAAGTATTGCAAATGTAAACTACCTTTAAAAAAACCTACAACACAACCAACTAAAAACACTGCAGGAACAGCCATTTTTTAACTCATTTATTCAGAATGATAGATTTTATAAAGTTGGTGAAGTGCTTTTTCTTTTCATTTACTTTTTCTGAGAAAGGCAGAAGATCGCACCACGGACAAAGCTTACAACTATTCAGAAAGTTAAGTGGACAACAGTTGCACTGAAAATTATTTTCATAAACGGAATCCTGTTTTCAGACTGTGCTTGGTGTCACATTAAGGAAGAAATGGTCTTTTTAGCCTCTGAGGAAAGTAACATATTTCCAAATTTTCATGAGAAAAATGTTATAAAATACTTTTTTTTTACTTTACAGTTTTCTACACAAATTGTTTTAAATTTGTTCTGAATGACTTGACTTGTCTCCTTCTGTATAAAGTTAAAAAGCATTAATCTAGCCTGGCAAAATTATTACAGTTGAATAATTTTAATAATCTTTGAAAACCTTACTCTGACTTTATCTAAGTGGTGCTGTCTGCCATATTAGTGAGAAAACTGTTCCTTGCTAATGCAAGTCTTAAATTACACTTTTACTGGGTTTGTTTAAAACTCCTGACCACAAGTACAGAAATGTAAGTGAAAACTGTAAAAACATGAAGGGCCACATCCTGGTCCCTTTAAAGCATACAACTCTGCTTTATAAACAAACATAATAAGGTAGAGTTTGTTTCATCTTGCATTTTTTGTGTATGGGAAACCCTGGTAATTTAATTTTTATGTTGAGGAAAATATATCCTAGGATGTTTTTGTTTCAGAAATCACCCAAACAGTTCATAAATGGTGTTCTAAAAAATGGAAGTGTTGTGATGTTTTGTAAGATTCTGTAGAAAAAGCACTTTGAGAAATAGTCCCTCTATAAAGCAAGTTAGAAGTGGCCGTATTTAAAACTAGTCTAAACATTCAGAATGGGGTGCATAAATAATAGAAAGTATGCATAAAGCCTTAAAATAAAAACCGAACAAAACTCAAACCCATATTCTAAAATTAAAGAGGATTTGCTGTCTCAAAACAAGGATGTGAAAAGGCAGCTCAGGCGATGTACATGAATGCAATTTCTGTAATATCTTTGTTCTTGAGTTTTAGAAGATTGCGTAAGCTTTTTAGAAAAAAGCCAACCAAAATGCAGAAACCCACATTCCGAGACTAATCAGGTCTCTCAAAAATGGTATCAGATTTTAAGTGTTACATTTTCTAATGTAACTTTGTCTGGGACCTTTTCTGTGAGGAGAGACAAATTGTTGGAGATGGGAACACAGTGAGTAGTAAACACCAGCGCAAACCCCTGTAGTTCTAGACAGTCAATTTGCAAAGAAAAATACACGATTCAGGAATAATTTTTATTGTAAGAAATTTGGCTTTTCAGCAAGAGCCACTACTGTCAAGCATTTACTGTACTTGAGCTCTGAAGAGGCAGGTACAGAGTCCAGCCACTGTCGTCACTTTATTTTGTACCATCTTTGTACATTCCTGTTGTATAGCTGGTGTTGTAGTTTTAGAGGGCTTTGTTCTAATGTCTGAACAGTATTTAATGATAAAATTCATTATAATTTGCTGGAACTGCTGCTTATTTGTGCAGTGTTACAGTAATTCACAGCCCAGTTAGTGATGCAATTGTATACCAAAAGCAGTTTGGATAACTAAATGTTTATGTAACTGTACTCAATGAATATGAAGGTCTTGTACTGTATAATGGTGACAAGTTTTGCCATTTTAGTAATTTAACTATATTCAGTTTTCAGATTATGAACTCCAGGTTGCACTAAATTGGTCTTTGTTTTAGCAGTGGCTTAAAATAAAACACATTTCACTGGCTTTGAGAGTGCTGTCGTTTCTTGTAAATTCATGGAATACCAGTTTTCTTTTCAGCAAACGCAGCTAAGACTGGTCTTGGTCGGTGGCTGTGTGAAGAAGGCACTTGAGGAAGGGTATAGTAAGCAATGCATCGGTAGATGGCATACTTCTTACAGAGTTAAACTGGAGTCCTGCAAGGGGTGAGGACCCTGCTTTACTGTCTTTGGGTTGAAGGGTGAACCCACAGTTCCACTGACATGCAGTAAAGTGTCACATGGACTCTGCTCACAGCACAAGGGGGATGTCAGAGCCAGTCAGCTCCATCTTGCCTGGAAGCTGCGTTAGTAAGGTTGCCTTGATATTTCTGTGTGGACTGAGGTTGGACTTGGGTGCTTTGTCCAGTATTTGGGAAAGTAGCTTAGAACTCTGCTTTAGTCTTCTGGACAAATCCAAGAATACTCTGCTAGTGAAAAGGTATGAAACAGGACATTTTGCAGGCTTCTTCACTAGCCTCAAGTGTTTTGGAATCTTGTGAAATCCACCAAACAGCATATTGTCAAGTACCCTAAAATAGTAATGCTGAGCAGAGATGATGTGCACAGGTACCATTTCTAAGATTTAGAAGTACTGCTGTTGCAAATAGCTGTCCTAATGTCTTTTGATGTAAAACTTGTGAATCTACTATTCTCAGCTGGGTTTCATTTCAAGGATTAGGAAATTTTTGCTGAAGTTATGTTAAAACCAGTAATGGTGAGTAACTCTCCTTGATTATTTTTGCAATGGTTGTTTAAAGGAGGTTTCTTTAGTATTTTGAGATTGCTTCCAAAAGGAGCATTCTTGTGTTTCATTACCATATCTGTTTCAAAGATTTTTTGTTTGGGTAATGCCTCATGGTCAATCACATGGAAAATATATGTTAACTGAAGCAAGTAAATAACTTACTCTTCAAATACTGTACGTTCAAAAAAAGGCAAGTAGTGAGTTGGAAATGAGGAAAAGATTTTCATAAAGGGAAAGAAGATATTCATGTAGAAGATAAATCTGAGCTTTTTTCTTCCTGCCTTGGACTTTATTTTTCTTTCATTCAGCAGTCTGGTTCTGGCTGGCTTCATTCAACCACAGAACAGTATCCATGCACTTTGTTTAACCTTGGTGTATTAAATTGAGAGTTAAGTCTCCAGCTAGTCCATAGTCTTCGCCCAACATGTGTGCTACTCCTTCTCTTGCTGCTGTTGGTCAGACCTTCCTCTCAGTCCCTAGCCTGAGCCTCTGGTGTGACTGAATTCCATGCTGGCTATTGCTCCTAGCCTCCGACTGGAAGGTGGCTACAGAAAGTGAGTCATGCCAAGGCTGCAGAAATGTACCCAGATCGCTGACCTTACTGGTTATTGAGCACCATATTAATCAAATGCTGTCTCTTTCCCCTGCTGTTGAGGCAAACCATGAAGCGTGTGACTGCTTGGGGCAAGGGAACCAACAATGACAAGCATGAGGCCATGTCTGTGGTCAGGGTACTGGCTATCTAGTCCATGACCACACAACACCTTTTCACAGAAATTGCAAAAACTGAAATTAGACCTTTATGTAGTCAGAACATATAGTCTGCATTGCCTTTATCCCTCTGAAAATTGCTGCTGCTTGTAGGACTGTGAGGGAGCTTTGTGTGCATTTACTTGGGTTGGTTTCTTTGTTTTTAATTAAGAAAGGGCAAAAGAGAATGCTTGTGCAACTGATTTGAATTAGGCTTCTAGAATTCCAGTGCTTCAACCAGGAATCAGATTAATCTTGAGAAAAGGAAGTGTGTGATAATATGATATTTCTTTCTGCTATTTGCCCCAGTAGCCCACTTAATTCCAATCTCTTGCTTTGTACAGCCTCCACCTCATTTAACTTCTGAGTTGAATCAGAGGCTCTTCCTACACTTTTCTTGTGGCTGTTGCTGATTTCTACCTTTTTTCTGTCCCTTGTCAAGTCTTGTAGTGCGGCTGTCATCTTCAGCTTCTCTTTTGACCCTTCTCTGTTGTCCTGATGTGACTTCTGGCCTTCTTATTCTTGTCTGGTGGAAGTGGTTAAAAACCAGCAAGGGGAGCCTTAGCTGTGAGGCTATGGAACAAGGCTTGCCTACCAGAAATCATCAAGCAGTGAAGAAGAGCTGAACTTGCTTTTGGCTGAGTTTTTAACTCCTGTAGGAAAGTAATCTGTGGTTGCTTTGGTTTGGAACCCAGTTTACTGCTTGCAAAACCGTTGGATTTTATGCTGATCTAAAAGTAACTTTTAAGCTGATACTGAAGTATAATGTAACTCCAACATACTCCATAATTCATGCTGCTGTATGTGCAGTGTGCTGCTGGTTGGCTTCTAGACACAGGGCAGAACTCAGTCCTGTGGAAAGCTGGAAAAATCCACGTTGTCTCACCCAGTTGCATCAGGTCTCAATTTAGATACATAGTAACCTTTAATAGCAAATAGTCAAGATCTAAGGTGGTCATATTTTCATATTATTGCCCCATAGTATTGTGCTGTGAACAGATGCTGCAACTGGATTGATAACCACACAAAATCAGACATGATGCTATGAAAATGTTAACAATATGGACAGAAATACAGCAAAGAACCATCTACTTCTGCTGGAAGTTGTAGTTCAGAGAAGACTCATGATGTTTCTGTAGGAAATTAGAATATGGCTCGGTGGAAACCAAGTTGTAAAAGCAGAGAAATTATGTCAAGAGAAATGGCAATACTCAAGTGTCCTGTTGAACTCTTTACAGTATGTTATGCAGTATGTATCAGTGAGTTAGAGTGCACACTTAAATCCATTGGAGTTAAAAGGCACTGGGAATAGGAGAGCATCCAAGCTAACTGTTACAGGGCTGTGAGATGCTTAACTAATATTTCTGTGGCAACAAATCATACACATTTTTCATTCTTTTAGCTTAGGAGGTTCAGAACTTGGCTTGCATCCTAACTTACTGCTGTAAACCACCATGTGAATATTTTATCTTCAGGGCAATCAGAGTCTTCAAAGGGTTAAGCCTGAAACATCCTGACAAGCTTAGTATGTGCTGGCATCTTCAACAAAACCTCTCTTCTTATGACTGCCTGAGAAAATAAAGAGGTGTGTGTTGGAAATTCCCCAAGGAGTCCTCATCAGTATGATCAAAGTGCTTGTGAGAGGCTCCTAGAGACATGGTTTCAGAGAATTTGGTAATTTTTGTTTAAAATTATCTTGTGAGATTTTTTTTTCATCTTCTGCAAGTGTTGGAATGGCACTGCTTATGGTACATGCCCATCTTGTAGTCTGCGTGTTTAAAATATGACTTACTTTATTTTTCTCTGTGTATGAGCTTGCCACAACTGTTAAAAAAAAATTTAAGTACACAAAAAAGTCATCCTTCCTGCTGCCATGCAAATGACACTGGATGAGTGATTTAGATTAATTCTGGAAATAACCATTAATCTGAATACATGGCAGCAATGAGAAGGTTGGTTGTTTCCATTGTTCATTTTCAATTTTCTTTCTTAAAATGTAAACATTTTCCAGTAATTAGACTGGAAGTGCAGTAAAGCTAAAGCTCATGAAATTGTCTCTAATTAACAAGGAGAAAATGAAAGAGAATGAACTGTGGTTGCAACACAGTATTGACCCTGGAGCTCACTTAATTTGAACTTAAATTAATTTCCTACCAACTGTCTTTTGTTTGCAAGTCAAATGTTCAGACACAGTTGTGTCCTAAATTCTGTATCTGTTTTTAAATGTGCAGTTTCTACAGTCTTGGGTTGTTGAGAAGAATAAAGGTAGCAAAAATTTTCTTTCTTTTTGGTTGTAGTGTCCTTACTGGGTGGGACTTTTTAACTAGTCCACCTTCTCAGTCTAACTAGTACCTTTCAGCAGGGGTTGTGGATTGCATTGACCCCGCATAACATCCTTGGCACCTATTGGATGGAAGTTCTGCATTTTGCCTCCCTGACTTGGTTTGATACTACTCTCTGTTCCTAAAAGGTCTCCCAATCCCAAATCCTATGCTGCAGACACTTCACTGACTCTGAAGAAGGTTTGATATCCTTAAAGAAGATGAAATCTGTTGGAAGGAGTCAGTCTGTAAAATGGAATAATGATCCTGGGCTCTTCTGAAGGGTTTTGGACATTCACTATGACTTCTTGTATTTACCAAATTGCAAAATAATTAGCATTTTTATTACTCTCTCAAATATGATCAAACTAATATTTTACAATTTCAGATACTTTCCTGTAATAATGCTTGAACACTGTGGGCCTTTTCAGGCAAATCTGAAAAACACTCAGGGGCTGTCCCAAACTCATTGCATGTAGAAAAATCCTCATAATTTGGAAGGTAATCACTTCAGCTCTGGGCCCCCCAACATAAGAACATGGACCTGCTGGAGTAGGTGCAGAAGGTGCCACTAACATGAGTAGAGGGCTGGAGCACCTCTCCTTTGAAGACAGACTGAGAGACCTGTGGCTGTTCAGCCTAGAGACAAGAAGGCTCTGGGGGGGCCTTTACAGCACCTTCCAGTACCTAAAGGGGTCTGCAAGAGAGCTGGGAGGGGGGCTTTTTACAAGGGCATGTAGTGATAGGAAAAAGGGTAATGGCTTTAAACTGAAAGAGGAGAGATTTAATCAGATATTTGGAAGAAATTTTTCACTCTGAGGGTGGGTGGAACAGGTTGCCCAGAGAATTTGTGGATGGCCTATCCATGGAATTGTTTAAGGCCAGGTTGAGAATCTGGTCTAGTAGAACCCCCTGACAGAAGGGTTGAAACTGGATGAGTTTTAAGGTCCCTTCTGACCCAAACCATCCCGTCCTTCTAAGTACCTGACTCTGGTTTTTTTACCTTTCTGTGGGGAGTCAAAAGGATGAAAAGTCTCGCCCTGTTCTAAATGATGATTCACCTTCAAGGCAGTAACAAACCCATGTTATAGGTTTGTTTGTTAACAGTAACAAACCCAAGCTATGTGAAAGTCTAGGAATTCCCCAAGATAACATTAGAAATAAAAGGATCTAACATTTTACATTACATTATCCCTCTTTGTTTTGTTTTCCCATGGGCATGACTTTGTATTAAAAGCCACAACAGTAAAGACTGCATTAAGATGTATGATGTTTATAACAGTGTGACTGGCTGGAATAAGGGAATTCTCTGCTCAGCTCTGACATGGGGCTTCTGGAAGATATTTTGGATAGGTCTACTGTCTTATTCTTCTTTGTTTCTCATTTTGTGAAGCTGACTGATGCCTGCTGCCCTTTGCTCAGGGAGATGATGGGAATTGTCTCCCTCTCTCCTCTATGTGAACAAGAAGTCTCCTGCCAAGCTGAATTTGATTGATGAGGCTCCAGTGAAAGAGGTCATTGGCAGAGGATGATGTGTGGCAGATGGCTGCTAACAGGCATGTTAGGTGGTCATGTGTTAATTTAGGTGCAGAGAGCTGATTTTAACAGCTAATTAACCACCCCTTGAGAAGACCTGAAGTAACCATTTTGGAATTGCAGTCCTCTCCCATTGAGAAAGTATTGGTCATGGGTTGACATGATTGAAAATTGCAGCATAAAAGGTAAAAATGTTCTCTGTGTTATGTTTGAAAGAGATAAAAAATACTTTAGGTAGAGTTACATAAATAACTGGGTATTTCCTCTTGGTATATGGGAGTTCAGACTGAAAATGCTCCTTGTTAGCCTTGAAATGTGTTCTGATGCCTGCAGCCCCTCCAGAGAATGGTTCTTCATACACTCTATTTACAGCTGAGCAGAAGAGAGGCCTCTGGGATGGTACTGAAGCACATATACAGGCAACAAGGAGATAAAACCATCCTGGCTGTGCTACTCACCTGACAAATACCGTACTCTCAAGAAAGCCACAAAAATGTTTTGAAGAAAGCAGCATAACCACTCTCCTGCTGGTGGTTTGGTGAACCTCATGGGGCGGCCCACAATCGGATGTCAGCCATACTTTCCAAGCGGCAGCAGGGCTGGTCAGTGGTTTGACATAAAATGCAGCCAGGCTTGTGCTTTGGCTCCAGGTAACGCCACCACAACCTGTGTAGTATGTTTGCTGTGTTTATGGATGTGATGGATGTTTTGGCCGGACTGGACCATCACAAGCACCTTCACGATGAACTGCTTTGCACAAATTGCCTCGGTCGTGGTCTGACTGGCTGAATCTCATGTAAATGCTAAATGCTCGAATTTTCACCCTCATAGAAATACAGAGCTTTGATGCTATGGGCTTGCATGGTAGCAGACTTTGCCAGGTTTTCAGGCAAGGCCAGTATGTTAAATTATAGTAAATGTAGTGCATGCTTCTCTCTGTAGCTTGATAGCTGTAATTTCTTAGCTAGAAATGCACTATTACATACATACTGAGGTTTTGTGGATTTCCTGGCTTCGTTGTTACAATGAGGGCAAGTGATTAATCATGTAACATGTCTAGTGATGAGTGAGTACATCCGGTCCTGTTTTTATTGCTGTTTTATTTTACTCCCTTTTTTGTACCTCTCTAGCTTACACATAGTTTTATACCAGTTCTTCTGCTCAGCTTCAGTCTTCGTACTAATCACTGACAATTTCAACAGCCTTTTAAGGAAAAGAATGACACAAAAATAAGGCTTTTCAATGCTAAGAAAGTTGTCTATACTCAGATCTATTTTTTTCTTTGGAAATGTATTCTCTTAGTAGGTAAGAAGTTTCAATTGTTCATGTCTTTTACTTTAAGGATGAACATAGAACCCTGCATGCAGAACGTAAAATTGTGGGTTTTGACATTTTGTGAAGTAAATCTTTCCTATCAGGTCCTTTTTGTGAACTGTATCTGTGAGATAGATGTATCTTTATTTTCAGCAGCCTTAAGTGATCTTCCACATCTTCCACCTGCCTCCCACCCTCACTTGACCAAAAACAGTGTCAGAGAGACTCAGCATCTGCAATATCCCATAAGTAATGTCCTAGGACCATTTAGAGGATATTGGCCCATTTTTAGTTCTTTACATTTTTCTGCATCTCCTTTTAATAGCTTTGGTCTGGAAATTACACTAAAACCTGGCTCATAACTGAATTAACTTCCAAAAACCTTTGCTTTGCTTTAAAACCCTGTCACTTTTCTCCTCACCACAGTAGGAGTAGCAATTCCAGATTGTATGAAATTTGTTATGGTTTTGTGATTTCAATGCTTGAATTAAAGAAAATACAGATTTACCCAGCTGTGAAGATGACAAAGGTGGGTTTCTGCAAAGGGGATTTTCCCTTTTGATAAGTGTTCCAAGAGAGTGAGAAGAGCAGTTGGCCAAGAGGTGAATGAGGTTGCCCACAGGCACCAGTGGTGCACCCAGTATGGCTCAGTTGCTGAACTGTGGGTATGTGGGTCAGTGAAAAGGAAGAGATTACTGGAAAAACAAAGAGGTGTTGGAGCTGGGGAATTCTAAGTAGCAGCAAAAATAGGCGACATAACGTGTCAGAGTTTTAATGCAAAAAATGAAACCAGACAACTTTGCTGTAAGTGCTCGATAACAAATCTTTGGAGAAAGGCATGGAACTCTTGGCTTGTGTACATGCACCTCCAGCTGGTCTGCAGCCAAAGAAGAAAACGTCACACTTTGCAGAACCAGAAATAAAAGTCCAGACAGAGGTAAAACTACAGGCCTAGTGAAGCCCAGTAGTAGTAACAGATTTTCAAAGATGGATGTGCTTACTACTTATGTTATCAAATTTGGCATTGTCTACTTTATGCCTGTCTGCTTGTTCCTCAAATTGGCTATAAGCATAAGCTTACATTTAGCTGAACACCTGAACTGCTTTGAATGTGCAAACACCCAGGTTTAAGCCCAGCTGAAGATGTGTACGTGTTATAAACAGAGTTCTGCATATGTAGCTCTAGGATATGGACTCTGCCACTGGAAGCTTGTCAGCCCACAGTTTTTAGCTCTTTAGACAATGTGTGCAGTGTCACCAATCCCAGCTTTTGGCAGGATTTTTTTAGATGGAGAGAGAGGGAAGATAAACAGTGTTCTCAAGCTTGCAGTTTCACAAAGCTTTTGAGTTACTTGGAGAGATGCATTTATGTAGGCATCACAGATGGCTGCAATCTAAGGATTTTAATGCTGAAAATCCTGGTCCTAATTTCCAATTAGGCAATTATTTAAACTAGAATTCATAGTTACTGGAAAGTCTTTTAAGACTGATGGCATTATGTAAATAAAGGAAGATTTTTGGAAGTACAAGAATCATGTGGAAATATGACACCTTTGCTATTGACTGCTGCTAGAAACACAAAATGAAGCTGATGAGGCTTTTTTATTCCAGTGGCTGTTCTTACCTTGAGCTTTTATAAAAGCCAGTGCATCTGACAAAGCAAGATGACTTATGGATGGCTGAGATGGAGATATCAGGCATCCTTACTACTTAACAGTGAGGTCATTTTCTACAGAAATATCTACATATCCTCCAAGGTCTGGTCTCTGTAAAATGGGGTCAGTAAAATGCATTTGTCAAAATGAGTGCCTATTTGGAAAATTGCCACTTTGATACACTAATGGGTATGAATCAAGAGGAAAATAAATAGCTAGCACTCTTTACTTGGTGCCTTACTGGCTTTTTTTAGGTTTCAGAAGCAGAAATAAACACACAGTGGTGTCATTAGATTTACTTCATGAGACCAAAAAATTACTATCAGAATTTAAAATCAGTGTGTTTATGTAGACAAAATCTATTTCTTCTGTTAGGGGCTAATTTTACAGCACTTAACTTTTACTTCCCAGAAACATGCAGGACAATGTCCTTGGCCTGTGTATAAAAACCAGTATTTGACAATATAATAGCATGTACTTCTTCATACTGAAAATTGTTTTATCAGCCCATTAGAGGAATGCAGACATCTCTAGCCCAAAGCCCACTGCTGACTACCTCTCCTGGTTTGCCTGTCCTCAGGTATGAAGGCAGCTTGAGACCACTGATGGACAGGCTGAGGACCTGCCATGAGTTCTGTTGTGTGCCCACTGCAAACTTCTGCAGTGAACTTCTGAATGGCTGAGAGGATGAAATACCTGATCTGCTGCTGGATATCTTTATTTTCTAATAACATCTCCCCTCCATTCCTTTTAGCATGGCTGACAGCATAAAGCTCCAGCCAATTAATAGTCAGGCCAAGATCTATATGCTAAGGTGGACATGGAAAGACATTTTCTAAAGCATTTAATGCTTCATTTCAGGAACGGGCCTGGGACCCTCTTTTGGCAGCTCTAACACAACTGTTTATGCATTTTCTCCAAAGCAGCTTAAATGAGACGTGTCAAATACATAAGCAGGCCTAGAAGGGAGGCCGAGACATTCTCTGTCTTCAGGGAAGAAGCCAATTTATAGTGCTACAGTCAGAACTCTCTTATTTCTATTGCTCACTCTGACATTCACAAGGTATTTTGCAGCAAAGCTTGGTTAGAACTGTAAAGTCAAATTTTGCTGTAGCAGTGATGAGCAACTCCTGGAGTGCAAGTGCCTTGGTGGTTTAAACCCCCCTCAGAAAAGACAGGCACAGAAGCAAGTGCATTCTTTCTGGGAGCAATGTTCCTACCAAGAAGCAAGTATGGGAACAGCAAGAGGTCTCAGTCTATGGCTTTCCTGTGAGTCCACATCCTTTAGACATTGCTTGAGCAGAATGGTGCTAGCCTCCCCAGTGAATTTAATGAGGTTCTGAATCCCTTCCATCTCCAGTCTGGAACTACAGCAGAGATTTGGGGTATAGGTGAAACCCCAATCATAAAACCTGCAATGTAATAAAAGAATCCTACTCCATAAGCAAAGTCTCTATCAGAGCTGAAATGTCATTTATGAAAAATATATGCACATAGGGTGATTCACCTTGCACTTATGTTGGAATCAGCTGCTCTAAGTTCCCTGTAGGACTCTGGGGAAACAAAACTTCCTTCTGGAGCATGATTTGTCTCATTTCATGGAGACATTTGAAAACAAAGTAAATGTCTCTATTTCTTTTAACAATCACAGAAACAGACAATCATAGAATTGTTAAGGTTAAAAAAGATCTCTAACATCACAGAGTCCAAACATTAACTCCATACTGTCAAGTCCACCACTAAACCATGTCCCTAAATGCCAGATCCACATATTTTTCAATGCTTCCAAGGATGGAGATTCCACCACTTCCCTGGGTGGCCTCTTCCAATGCTTGACCATCTTTCCAGTGAAGAAAATTACCCTCATATCCAATCTAAACCCTTCCAGGCACAACTTGAGGCCATTTACTCTTGTGCTGTCATTTGTTAGCTGTGAGAAAACACTGGCTCTCACCTTCATGCAGCCTGCTTTCAGGTGGTTTTAGAGAGTGATAAGGTCTTCTTCAAGCCTCCTTTTCTCCAAGTTAAACAGCCCCAACTCCCTCAGTCACTCCCCATAAAACTTGTTTTTCAGTCCTTTCACCAGCTTAAAACTATAAAGGAGTCTGGATTACTAGTTAATGTGTTGATATGTATCACAGAATCATGGAATAGTCCAGGTTGAAAGGAAACTCGAAAAATCATCTAGTCCAATATTCTGGAGGAAAGAGAGCCTTAATGAAGTTATCTAGCACCCTGTCCAGTCATAACTGGAAAACCTCCAGTGTTGGGAACACCACCATGCCTCTGTGGAGGTCGTTCCAACGAATGACGACACTCACTGTAAAATTTTTCTTTCTTGTACTGGGATGATTATATGGTAGTTGTTTGATGTTAGTAGAGTTGACCAGGCCCACTCTGGGCATCTGGGCCTTTGGATTAAGTGTTCAGTCCTATAAGATATTTGCACTACATTTCTATCTATATGACCTGCTTGAAGGACTTTTTTTGGAGTAGTTCTGAGATTACCATATTCCTGGAAGAAACTGGGAACAGGGAATGGACGTCAGTTGTAGTCAGTGCTTGAAGTGGAATTGCTTGTTTGTGCAGAGATACTGCCAAGCAGAAAATGGACTGGAGTATTTTCTTATGGGAGTTTCTTCCTACAATGGCTTCCATAAAAGAACTCTGCATTGCCTTCTCTGGGGCAGGTGGTATTTGTGGGCTGCCCGAATCTGCCTGTAAGAGGCAATATAGAAAACCAAATTACTAATCTTGAGACTGTTCTATCAGAGAGAGCATAGAGAATGAAAACACATTAGAGAATGCAATTTACCTGGGTACTTCTGAAGAATGTACCTTTGCTTACCAGACAACCCAACACAACTCTAAACTCACCCTGTGTTACTTTTCCCCAAATCTTACGACTCAGCTAAGTATTTTGATAGAAAATCCCAACTGCCTAACTTTATTTCCACCAAGAGGATAATTCCAGAAGTCTCAAGCCATAGCAAAGAAAGTAATTAAAACCAAACAAACAGCAGGCTGCATGTACTTGTGTTCTTTTCCATCCTGGTCAGTTATCAGTGGTCTTGAAACATTGCACAAGTTCTGTGGCTAACAAAGTTAATCTTAAAAAAAATAAAAAAAATCATAATGTCTATCAAGGGAAAGACCCATTTGTTTTACAGTTGATGCTTAAAAAAATAAAATATTCTGATAATGCGGAAGAACATGTCTTGGAGCTGGGAGAGGCTGTCTCACCAAGGAACCTCAGCCTGGAGCATTGGAGGCCTGGCATGAGACAGTAAACCACATGTTCCTTGGGATGAGTGATTATTAGTGACAAACAAAAGCAGTTTTGGCAACCCCAAACTTTCAACACTCATGAGTCAGGACCCCAACCAGTCAAAACTGAGAGATGTGCAAAGAATGTGTTTTGTGTCGGTTTTATTTTCTTGCTGGTGGTTGAGCATTCAGGGCTCACATTTTTGTTTTCTTTGTGAGATTTGAGACAGTGAACAAACTCTTGGTGTTGGGTGTTAAGGGTAAAAGGGCTGGTTATCGTGATACCTACAATGAAACCTCAAAAGGTTGCAAACCCACATTGTTTGTTTTGAACCTGAGCTTTCTTTCCATTTGCTAACCAACGATTCCTGATGATTGTGGATATGTTTTTTAGCCATACTTAAGAGTTGCTTGGAAATTCTATCTTAAAAATGGAAAATGTGGTTCTCATAAAAATCAAAATTTACCACAGGAAGATGGCTTAATTTTTTTTTCTGACATGTTTCCACCAACATGTAACATTTGTTGCCTCAGGTTGGGAGGATCCAGGATGCTTGGTGACTTGCTTGACGGAATCCAAATGAAAAAGACAAGATTAATTTAGTATTAATATAAACCCATGTCCTCTGAAGTTCTAAAAGATTCTTTTTTTGAGTTCTAGAGCCTGGGGCTTTTTTCGAAGAGTAGAGCTCTCCAGTTGCCATTCCAGGCTTTTGACATACATCTTCTCTATGAGATGCATCACAGATATCTGTGGCTGTCATACAGCATGGAGGTATGGTCTGACCTGACAGCCTAGATAGTTGCCTGAGATATAACTTCCCTAAGATACAGAAGTCATACTTCTTCCCATATTAGGAATCATGATGAGATTTAGACCTACTCTGTTTTCTCACTAGAGAAAAATTCCTCTTTCTCATTAGCTGTGTTCATAGGTATTATTGAATCTGTTTGCATAAAAGCACTTCTGCATATAGATTGTTGAGAAAAGGTTTGTCATTTTGCCTCCTTAAAATATAGTTTCGTTATACAAAATGCTGCCTTTTTTTTTAATGATTACAAACAGAACCAGACAATAATTAAAGCAAATAATGTATTTCTGGATGAAATTTCAGATAAATAAATATATTCCAAAGTGCTTGAAATGTAATTGACTTTTTAACATTTTCATACACATGTGATGGCTTTTTGTTAAGGAAACTTCCCAGTCTGAGCATTTGGAAGGCACAGGCAGTCACATCCCAAGACTAGAGACTGCCACTGCTGGGTCAAAGCCCCTTCACAGTGGGTGGTTCCAGTGACTGACGTGTCCCCCTTGGCTCCCGACACACTCACTCCAGAGTCAGACCAGGTTTCCTCACCAGTTCAACCCTGGGTTTCCCACCCTGGAAATTTGAGCAGAGTCTCAAGCCTCTGGTTCCTTTAAGAAAATTTTAGCATGATGCAGCAACAACTTGAGCTGGTGCCTTCGAGGAGGGACCCTGAACAAAAGAAGTCCTGGGTTTTTACACCCATAGCATTGATGTGCACAAAAATCTGGATTCTTCCAGTTGAATCTTTGACTCCTGCCATGTGTCTGAGTGATTGGTCACCTGGCTGGTGCCACAGGTCCCTGTGCCCTTTGTTATGCAGTCTGCAGTCCATGGCCTCTTGCCTTGGGCTTCCACCACCTGCAGCTCCCGGTGTATCTTCACACTGAGCTACCTGGACTAAATGTATTCTTCAACAATCTTCAAATATTTTGAAAGAAAAAAAATTTAAGTCCCACAAGAATCTCATTTTGTTTCTCTGGTTTTTAAGTGGCTAGATTTACAAGAAGATTTAGTTACCGAATTGCCTTGGCTCTCACTAGGCAGAATGGAGGGATAGAGGCGTATTCAAAAGATAAGGCAGCTCTCCCAAAGTTTAAATTGGCTTCTGGATGTACTTGTCCAGTTGCAGAGACAGTGGAAGGATTCTAAGGATATGTCTACATTGCCAAATATAAAAGGGCTGGGAAGTGAGCCCAAATTATCCACACTGCTGAAGAGCTGGCCTGCTGTCCATCATGATTTCAGACTTCCCACAGAGGTTGTCTCCAGGGCAAACCTGCTATAAAGAGGAGGTTAGATTTCTGCAGTAAGGACAAAGGCCTGTCTGGATCGCAGTTCAGGCATTCATTTTCTTTCATTTGTCTCTTAAGACACCAAATTGTACAGAAGAGGTAGAATTCTAACACTGAACTGTTGCAAAAATCAATGCTCTTTGAAAATCCAGCCCCACATACAAATAAACGCCTATTTGTGCTGTATCAACAATTCACTTTTCTTCTAATCAAATTCTTCTGAGCATTTTTCTAATTTGTCATGATGGAAAGACCTAGATTATTAATGAAAAACTCATCTGACAACAGTGGCCTCTCATTTTCAGTGCCTTATCTATATAGACGATTGACTAGAGACCAAGAATTTAAAAGAATCTGCAATCAAAGTCAAGGGGAATTGCAAATAGTTCTTACCTTTAAAAGCTTTGCTTTGGAAGTAGCATGTTAGATGAGCCTGAGGGGGAAGGCATGTATATTTAAAATGCCCAGATTTTTTAAATCTTGTAAGACTTTGCACACAAGCAAAGAAGGATGAGAATGATGATTCAGAAAAACATTTCCATGTCAGTGGTTCTGTTGGGAAGAGGCAAAGTGATACACAATCCTAATCTGTTTTCTATTGCCTGGCCATCCCTAGGGAAGAGCAGCAAGTGGTCTTTGACCATATTTGAGAGCAGACTCTCCTTTAATTCTATAGTCAATTAAATTACTTGCTGTTCCGCTTCAACATAACAAAATTGCTACACAGTTTCAACTTGAATTGTTTTGAATTCAGTTTTGTTGTTCTTTGGACTGGTCCCCTGAATCCTTCCCTTTATCACTTCCTTCTTATTCCCCCTTGTCTCTTGTTTTCATGTGCAATCACGGTACAGCAATTAGTATACGCTAGCCTGGCAGTCATAATCAATTGCAAGTGCTTCTTATGCTTGGCAATTACATGCTGGTTAAGCCAAACCAAGCAGGACTGTGTGACAAACCCGTAACATCTGTGTCCTGCCCCATCATATCATTAGAATGTATATATTCACGGAGTATGGTGCACTGTTGGCTGGGAGTCTGAGCAACAAACCATAAATAGGATAATAGCTTTCCTCAGTACATTATCATTATTCAAAAAACAAAACCTCACTTGTTTTTGAGGACCTTTTTGGTTTGTCTAAATTTCTCCATGGATATGGCTTGCTACTAGGGACTGATGACAGAGGTGCACATTTGTTGTCATCCTAACCACTAAGAGCCCTGTGCCCTGTCTGCGGTACAGGACATCCTCCCTGTGTCTCCTGTTACCACCCTGTGCTGCACAGTCAGTCTTGGCTCTCGGTCAGGGGGACAGGCAGTCGCCAGCAGGTCATCTCCTCTCTGCTCAGGAAAGTTGTTTCAGCTACATAAGGGAGCTCTGTAAACAAGAACAAACCCTCTTACCTTATAGGTATGAAGAATGACTGTTACCTATTAGTGTACTTTGACTCCAACAAATTTAATCTCTGCTGCAACCAGGCACCTGTTAATTCCAGGGCTAAATGAAGCATGATTTTTAAACTCTCTAAACAAGGAGATAATGAAGAGGTTGCTCAGCTTCTTAGGTGGAAGATGCTGACTATGGAAGACTTGGTTCCACACTTTCATTGGTAGGAGGCATTTTAGACTTTGTATATTCAGGAAGAGAAGGATACATTGACTTCAATTAGGTAAGAGAAGTTAAAACAAAAGCTTTTCTATTAATTTTGTAGGTTTTAATGATAAGCTTCTTTCAAGATTCATTTTACAGCAATTTCACAGAGGCGTGTCATCATTTCCGTAAAACACTCCCATTTCAAACCAGGACAGTTACTCAGTGTATCATGGAGGTCCATAAACTACTCCATAGATTTTAAATACTGCAAATAATTACAGTAGCCAAACACTGATGTTCTGACTAGAGTCTGCCATTCAGCTTTGGGCCTTCCACTGGAATGTGTATATAGCACATACAGCAGCAGCTGAAATTAAAGATTAAAGCCTTTAAATGCATATTTCTTTTTTTTTTTCACTCAGAGAATCCAAGGGAAGATTCATAGATGTGAGGTTTTTCACTCAGGGAATCCAAGGCAAAATTTGCAAATGTGTGCTGTATCACTAAATTGTTATGATGATAGACCTGCTGTCAGATCCCTAGCATTTGGGTCCCAAATCTTCCATTCTATGGGCAGATGTCAGAACATATCTTGCCTTGTCTCCTTTCTTGTTGACCTGGCACGGATAGCTGGAGCCTTTATGCAGCTGAGTACACTTTATATTTTCAAAAAAGCTGGGCTCCTGCCTCCCTCAACAGGAATGGAAGACCCCACTTCAGCCTCAGGCTTTGATTTCACAGCCCATTGCTGAGTTTGTGCACTTAGCTGAGCCTCAATGCATTTGCTGTCTTTTCTCAGTGTATGTTGGGAACCAAATGGTTTTGTCTTTGAGTCTCATACCTTTTCTGAACAGAAGAGTAGTGGTATTACATAATATATTGCTTGTGATTCCCACACACAGTTAGTTACTTGAATTAAACCCACAGGGAAAGATGCATTTCCTTTGGGCAGAACTTTGTATCATTGAGCCTTGTTTTCACCACCAGCTATTGGCAATTTAGAAATCAAAAGAGAAAGGTTAAAAAATGCTGCCTGGGCTCTACCAACTAGCAACACTGGTACCAGTAATCAGCACATACTCTGCAGGCACTGGAGGGTGGTGTGGCCAAGGGACCCTTCCAAAAGGAGGGTATAGAAGAAGCAGTGCCATTGTGGGATGGAAGAGTTCATATGTGCAGAGATTAATTGTGCTGTGCTTCCTGTCTTCAGGCTGACAGAACTGGTAGAGATGTACCTGGGCATACAGTAATTTAGAGAATTATTTAGTATCCTGGGCAACAAATGTTTCCTATCACAGCCCTTACACAACATTCAGATTTTGGCTTTCAGCTTTACCTTCATCAGAACATTTTAAAGACTTCTTCAATCAGATGGTATGCTGGAAGTACTCTTGCCTGTAAGAAAAAAAAAAACTCAGGAATGTTTTAGACAGCCTATTCTAAGGATGGTGTTTAGAGGAGAAGTGACACAGTTCTGACCTGCAGGTTGTCTAAACACTTTTGTAGGAATTACATACTTGTATGCTTTGCTTTTGTCATTGTGTTTCAGTAACAACAGTTGACTTGGTTCATCCCTGAAAACCCTCATACTCATACCTTGCCACTAGCATGGCTGGTTCCCAATGGGTGGGCAGCCATCCCATTCGCTTGCTGATAAATATTGTTACAAAAGATGAGCCTAAAGTGCCAGATTTAAAAGAAAACACATTTACTCATCTGCAAAGATGAAAGAAGCAAACTCTTGACACAAGCAAAATGAATCAAGCATAGGAATGATTTTTTTTTAAACTGCAGTCTTTCACAGAGTTTAGTGCCACAGAAGAGAATTAAAAAGCACTTGAATGAGACAGAGAAAAGGCCATTTACTTACCCATAGACACCATCAGCACCCTGGGCATGGCCTGATGGCTGAACTGAAGGGATGTGGGTCACAGAAGAAGGCTGAGCTGCCAGGACAAGAAATACAATAGGAAGAGGGGACTGAGAGCAGCTGAGAGCACTTGAGAGCAGTTCTCAGGTAGAAACTGGAGTGAAAAACAGGCTGGAGCAGAGGAGAGAAAAAGAGAGAAAGATGTTCTCAACTCCAAGAATGATTGATGGTGTACGTCTATGGGGGTAGCTGATATCAAAGGCAACAAATGAAGAAGCAAAGATAATTGTATGCCTCAGAGGTAAGACAATGAGGTAGTTGGTCAGAACCTCATGCACAGAAGGCTGTGAGGACACTAGAAGGGATTGCAATGAGGTGTGGGAACCCTGAGAGAAGAAAATGGATGGGGAGGCTTCTGTTTTGTCCTGTATTGGTCTTCTGTAAGTAGAAAACATGTTCACAAGCCTTGGCAAAGCCAGCAGTACAGCTGGCTCTGGTAGCATGACTGAGAGCCTTCAAGGGCTTGCACAGTGGGTGCATTCAGGTGGGATGTGCTGGCTGGACCCAGGGTACCTGGAAAGTTGGGATTTCACATCAGTGCTTGCTCCTGGCCCACCACTGCCCCCCTGCCAGGCCCACCTTGGCCTCCCTGCCCCCTCTGTCAGGCTGGCATTGGCTGCCCTGTGGCTGCTCCCTTCCACTGCTCGAAAATGGATTTAGCAAACGTGTTTTAAAAGAACCCAATTTGCTGTGGCAGAGCACTCTTTCATGCTGGCCTGGTGCCCTCACAGAGCTGGCCTGGGAGTTGCTACCAGGAAGGTGGAAGGCTATCAGTTGCAGGGGAGGAAATGAAGTTTCCAAAGAGAAACTTTTTGGCCCATCAATTTGTCGAGTGACACAGCAAATGCAAAGTTACTGGTAGTGGAGCAAGAAACCAAGCCACTAGCCAGGCAAACTTTAAAGCTTTTTCTCAGAAAACTTTCAAGTGGGTGATTTTAAGGCCAGGCATGCACTCTTAGCCCTTTGGTGTCAGAGTGAGCTGCCAATAAAACATGGCTCTCAAGATGGATAGCCCATTTGAGACATTGAGGTCCTTTTGGAGCATGAAGTGATAAAATTTCAGGACAGGGTTCAAGGTTATTATTTTTCTTGAGGCTTTGAATGGCAAGCTGTGGATTTATTGCTCTGTATCTTCAGTCAGCACTTTTCAAAGCAGTTGGAGGCAGCTGTCAGTAAACCAGATGAATGGAAGGCACACTCTTCTTATGTTATGACACGTCTTGCCAGTGCCAGGATATTTCAGTGCCAAAACAGCTATAGGCAGGCTCTAGCAGTTCAGGGGATCATGATGCTGTATCTGGAAGGTGGGATGGACAAGGTTTTTTTCATAAGAACAAACACCAACCATCTCATACTCAGTTTCTAGCTATCTTAATTCCTACCCTATCCGCCCACCCCATCCCACTCTGCCTTCGCTTGAAACCAGCCTAGTCACAGTATGGGTCAGATTTACTCAGATTGAAAGCAAGCAGTGGGGGGGCATGGAAATTCCAAAAACGGCATATACCCACCACCCCAAGGCAATAGCAATGCGTGATCCCTCAAGGCAATAGCAATGCGTGATCCCTATCCCAGGTAGGAAACCTGGAAACTTTCTGTCCTTGATGTGCCACCTCCTTCACAGCATGAGGTTTGCTTGTAGCAATACACATTGACATGCAAGAAAAGACAATGGGTCAGCACAAGAATCATTTTGGTTAAACAACTTCCAAACTGGTCTCAATGAAATTAATCATTTAGACTATCCATGGATATGAATTTTAAAGAAAAGTTGGCTAATGTGGAAGGGCATGTTTCTCAGGTGCACACCTTCATCATTTGAAGCCTGATAGAAGGCTGGAGATTACAAAAATCCTCAGGACTTGAAGAACCAGTCAAATTAATAGTGACAAGCAATAGCCCAACTTGCTCAAAACCTGGGTCAGAATCCAGCAAATCAAGACACTTGCTAAAGAATCATCAGGCTCCCAATATCATTAATACTGAACTACTTTTATTTTTTTCCTTTATACTCACATCTCTTCCCTTCTGTTCCCTTGTGGCTTTTCTTCTGTGATTAAAAGGGCTGTCAGATGAGAGAAGGTGGAATTCTTAGGTAATAAATAACCTGATTCTAGGGTCTAGGGCTTTAAGAAAACAACCAAACATGCTCAGTCCCAACCATTAAACCACAAATACTGGCAACACTTCAAGAGTAATTTAGGAGTTTGGGTTTTTGTTTCCAAGTTGTCAGAAAGTGATGTTGAAGCCCTCTGGAAAAGAACACTGTCCAAATGACTCCTCAGAAGCTGCCATGAAAAGCCATTAGGAAAGTCTGGGGATAGGCATACCTGAACTTTCTCTGATTCCACCATCCCCAAGCTGGATAACCAAGAACTGATGCCATCGCACTTTTGAACAGATGAGTCTTCATCTCCCTGTGTAGATTTCGTGCTAGCCAATCTCAGTCATCTTCATTGCCCCTGACTCACTTTCTGGTCAATGAAGAAGCACTTCTATGGAGATATTAATCTCCATGACACTTAAAATAGGTCAGAAGAAGAGGGTGGATGACAGTAATAGGAGCCTAACTCAAAAAGCTGATTACTGCATGGAACTGATGTAAAGCTAGGTGAGATGCAAGGCACAGCCAGTGTTGGTATTTCCATTACTGAAAGCAGGTGAGGATACACAGGATGCTTTGTGAGGTGTTATAAACACTGAATTGTTTCTTGGGTTCATTTCTCTTGTGCAGACATGGTGTGCTTGCAAAACGCCACTTTTCTTCTGAGTGGCAATATTTGGTTCATAGCTGTTGATGGAATTCGTGAATCTTGTTTCAAGAACCCTGCAGATACTACCCATCCCTTGCAGATGTTTTCAGTTAAATTGGTTGGCTCTTCTCCTGGTCAAATGAAACACACTAAGTGTCCTGACTGATTTTTATCTGCTGTTCTCTTAAATTTGAGTTGTTTCTTGGAATAGGTTTGCAAAGCCTCCTTTGGACTGTCGTACAGAATTAAAACACTGCAAAGTTAGCTGATCCCAGCCTGGCTTTCAGTAAAATTCTAACTGATTTGGTATACTCGGTGAGTACACCCAAGTTAAAACAAACTGTACAGGACTGCATGACAAACCCACAGAGGTGCCCAACCTGTTACAGCGTTACAACCTGTATTTCTCAGTATACAGCACCATGTCCTCTCTGACCCTGAAAAACAAACCATAAATAAGATAATGGATTTCCTCAGTGCAGTATGATTACAGAGAAAAAAAACTCTGTTATTTTGAGGACCTTTTAGTTTCTCTGAATTACCTCATAGATACTTTGGTCTTTTGACTGTCATTTTCTGCTAAGAACTGATGACAGAGGTGTGTATTTTAACCACCAAAAACTCCCCAGACTCTTTCTGGTACATCACATCCTCCCTAAGTTTCCTCTTAGCAGGTCTGCCCCATGATGCACACACACTGTGCAGGCAGGAAGAGGTCTGATAAATTACTTTCTTTGGCTTCTGCTTGAGGCTTTTGGGAAACAGGCTACAAAACCATACCACATGGACAAAGAAGAACCTCATCTTTTCTTATCTGTTTCACCATGGGGGAAGCATCCATTGCCTCTTTAGGTTCCTCCTTCACATCCATGGTTCAGCAGCAGAAACCTCTGATTTCACCTTATCTGGGGATTGAGCCTTGGAAAAAAAGGAGTTCTCCATGTTGGGGAGGTATTAAAAAACAGAAGTGGAAAGGAATACAGATGCTTGTAAGCTTTTGGTGCTTAGGAGAGGGGCCCAAACTCTGAGGTGATTATTCTGGACGTATTATGGAGTTACAGGCCTTGTCTTGCCATCAAGGATCAAACATGCTCTTGGGAAGTCACTTCCACCCAGTCAGGAGGAAGGACTAAGGATGGAGGGGTGCCTTAGAATCCCCACTCATAGTAATCTTAATCTATTTTTTTCCTAAATCTATGTTATTTCCATAACACAGCCAGAAAATTGTGAGATCAATAGCTAAGGCAACAGATCTTCAGTCACGTGTGGCAGGGAGCTACATAGATAATGATCTTTGAACAGTGGGTTGGAGAAATCATCAGTACCAGTGTAATACAGGCTGTGGAATGAAGAGATTGGGAGTGGCCCTGACAAGAATGACTTGGGGATATTGCTGGATGAAAAATTAAACATAAGCCAGCAACATATGCTTGCAGCCTGCAAAGCAACAATGTCATGGGCTGCATCAAAAGCAGGGAGGCCAGCAGGGTGAGGGAGGCAATTCTAACCCTTTACTTTACTCTCATGAGTCCTGTGTTGAGTACTGTGTCCAGCTCTGGTGTTCCCAGCACAAGAAGGACATGGATCTGTTTGAGCGAGTGCAGAGGAGAGTCATTAAAATGATCTGAGGGATAGAACACTTTGCTTATGAGGAAAAGCTAAGACAATTGAGTTTCTTCAGCCTGGAGAAGAAAATACTCCAGAGAGACCTTATAGTAGTCTTTTAGTCCCTAAGGGGGGCTAATAAGAAAGACAGAAACAAAATTTTTAGCAGGGCCTGTTGAGATAGGACAAGGTTAATGGTTTTAATCAAAAAAAGGGTAAATTTAGACTGCATATAAGGAAGAGAAGTTTTATGATGAAGGTGGAGAAATGTTGAAACATGTTGCCCAGAGAAGTTGTGGATGCCCCATCACTGGAAATGATAGGAATTTCATAGAAAATAAAAGAATAAAATAGATTATTCAGCTGGAAGAGACCTACAACGATCATCTAGGCAACTGCCAGACCAGTTCAAGGCTGACCAAAAGTTAAAGCATACAATTAAGGGCATTGTCAAAATGCTTCTTAAACTAAGACAGGCTTGGGGTATCGACCACCTCTTTAGGAAGCTTTTTCTATTTTTGTAGTTCTAATATTGTTCTATTGTTCTAATCTATTTGATTACTCTTTTAGTAAATAAATGCTTCCTAATGTCCAGTCTAAACCTCCCCTGACATAGTTTTCAACCATTTCCACATATTCTATTATTGGATCCCAGGCAGAAAAGCTCAGACCTCCCTCTCCCTTTCCCCTGCTCAGGAAGCTGTAGAGAGCAATGAGGTCACAATTCAGCATCCTTCTCTCCAAACCAGACAAGCCCAAATATCAGTAGCTGCTCCTCACAGGACATTCCTTCTAGCCCTTTCACCAGTTTTGTTGCCCTTCTCTGGGTGCTTTCCAGTACCTTCATGTACTTCTTAAGTTGTGGGGCCCAGAACTATGTGCAGTACCCCAGGTGGGGCTGCACCAACACTGACTACAGTGAGATACCTCTCTTGCCTGGCTGGTGATGCACCCCAGGATGTGTTTTGCCCTCTTGGCTGCCAGGACACAGCTGGACCACACTGCACCTGCTGCCAACCAGCATTCCCAGATTCCTTTCTGCAGGGCTGCTCCCCGGGGAAGTGTTCAAGGTCAGGTTAGATGGCAACCAGACTGAGTGGAAGGTGTCCCTGCCCACATGGGGGTGTTGGAATTAGATGATTTTTAAAAGTCCGTAACGACTCAAACCATTCTGATTCGATGGTTCTATGATCCCTGCCTGCTCTTTTGCAGTGCCCTAGCACAGGAGAGAGTAGAGGGCAAAAATCTAACTCCTGTAGCTTCCTAGGCCATTGTTTTGTCTCCAGTGTGCTCTGAACACAGACCAGGGTGATAACACTGGGACTCTTGCTGCCTGTGCCCAAGGGATGACCCACGTGCTGTGCTGGTGGAACAGCACCTCTTGTTGTTCCCCAGGTGGCCCCTGGTGCCTGTGAGCCACTCAGCAGTTCTCCATCATAGCCCTGTCTGGCTGAGAGCTGGAAAGCCCTCCTTTTGCCCGTTTAGGACACGAGGCTGAGAGAGCAGTGCCTCACTGGCTCAGCCTCCTCAGTCCGGGACGAGGCATTCAGTCAGCCAGCCGCTCGGGTCATGGAGTAAAGCTCTGGCAAAGTTTATAATGAGCAAAAACTCAACAAATTGCTGTTGCCAACACTTGGGCTGACTCTCTTCTAGGCTGGAGTCATCTGCTGAAGGCAGCAAGAAGGGAAAGACTTTTTCTTTTTTATCGTCAAGCTGCTGCCTGCAGAATGTGAGCTCTAAACTAGTGTGCTGACTCTGGCAACAAGTCAGCCCCAGTGTCTGCATAGCTGTTGGCAGAGAGCAATTGGACTCACAAGTTTTCAAAATATTTTCTTTTTCTCTCCTCCTCATGATTTTCTTTGTTTACCCAGGAGAAAGAGATTTGTTGGTAACCTCTGAAGATATAATAGTGTCATATTTCAATTGAAATCAGGACATGTAAGCCATTTTCTCCATTTCAAGTTATTGTATTCCAAGATCTATGAAGTACTCTATAGATTATAATTGCTTTCAACAAATATGTTAGTGAAATTGCAGTGTTTCAGGGTGAACCATATAATCAGTCTTCTTGGAAGTTTTGGAGACAGGAGTTAATAATGGGTTATCTTCTCAGTTATGCTATGATAGACCATTTCCTATCTGGAAATAGGTCATGTCAAATAGTAGCAGCAGTTTATTTTTGCTATTATTTGTAACCATCAGTAGCTGCTATCAAAACAGGAACCTCATTTTGCTGTGTGGATTGAACACGTGAGAAGCTAAAGTACCCCTTAGCCTACCAACTTTGCTGAAAGGAAAATGCAGTAAGTGGATGGACAAAGTATTTTGTTGTGGATTAGATGTAGCAGAAATAATAGCAAGGAAAGTATTGTTATGAATGCTGATTGCATGTGTAAAGCAGTTTTCCAGCTGCTTATCCACTTTCCATCAGCTGAGTGGTCTGGTGGTGCCAGAGTGGACATTTGGTTGGAGAACACCCACATGGCTGGATAATTTGGTCATGGCTGGCAGGAAACTACCCCATGCTTTGAAAACTTTGCATGATGCGCTTTATTTTCCTGCATATATGGAGGACTGGCTTAAAGTGACCTTTGAACTTCTGATATTAAAGGGGAAACAATTTATTGAAGTGATTTTAGGATTGGGTTGGTGTCTTCGGGTGGTGTCTCCATAAGTATCCTTGTTGATCAGAGGGTAAGTCAAGACCTGTGGGACTCAACTCTGCTTTCCAAGCCTACACTTCTGACACTGAGGCAGGGTATCTGTCAATCAACTAGAAACCATCACAATTATTCCACATTTCTCAGAAATGTGATGTCCCTCCCTGCCATGACCAGATGATCCATAGGCTTTCCTGATAAATATGAACTTGGTTGCTGGAAAATGAGCTCAGGCTACCTAAAGATGTTAGGAATATTTTTTTTCAGCATGTAATAATGAAAGTGCACTCCTCACACTACTATAACAGGGGGATGCTTTTACTTATTTTCCTACTTCCATTTTTTTTTTTTAATATTCTGAGAAAAAAAGAGGTTTCAAGGGACTCAGAATTCTCAAATTAATGTGAAGTCATTGTGCTTAAATTGTGCTTCGGCACTGACAAATGATGCTATAAAACCAGTGATGTGCAGTCCCTTGTTAAAAGTGTCTTTTTGACTCAATATCATTCACACTCCTTGACAAATGGTTTTATATGTTATACAGGAAAGGACAAGCATGCACTCTCACAAAGTCATTCTTAGAGACATTATAGGCAGAAATCTTCTCCTCAGAAAATTTTGTCGCCTTTTCTTACTGTAAACTACCTTCTAGTACAAGACAGTGGTGGAGGTGACATCTTCCCTTGAAATACCTTGCTTACGTAATTTCCAATGTTAGAAATAGTGAAGCATAAATCAAATTGCAATATAAAACCAAATGCTGATATAGGAAGGGAGGAAAAGTCCCACAACATCTAGTGATGAGTCACATTTCATTGTTTCCAAAAGCTTTGTGCACACCCGCATTTAACCACAGCCAGTCACAGCCAGCCACCTTTGCCAAGAGCATTTCCAGTCATCTACCCCTACCAGCTTAGGTTAAACTGAATCCTCAGAAGGTTGCAAATGCCACAAAGAGCTGGTGTGTATGTGACATATCACCATAGAAACAGTGCTACAATTCCACATTGAGGACCTCCTTACTAAGTGCAGCCAAATGAAAGGAGAGGTGCTAGAGAATTGCAATACTGCCTGACTTCATGCTCTGTGTTATTATTGCCCTTCAGATGCTGTAGAGTGTCATCATTCCCTCCAGTAATGTAAGCAAACAAGTGAGTAATTTTTTTTAAAGACAATACTGAACAGGAAACAAATAGAGAAAACCACTATGTATTAATTCATCATAGTAAAAATATAATGCACAGTAGGCTACTTGTGGCTTTGCTCAATTCAGGGTTTCCTGATGTGCTCTGACATCTTGGTATGTGAATGAGGTTTTCTGATGCAAGTAAGTGCAATTCCCTAGCTTGATGTTAATCTCGTTTAACAGAAAGTGGGGAATAGTAAAAAAGTCATTCAGAAGTCTCAGTGTTCACCTCTTGACTTAAGGACATTCTCATGTGGAATACAATAGACTTTTCCTGTACACATCAAAATTTTATCAAAACTCAGTGTTCAGTTATGAAGGAAAGTGTTTTTTATTCAACAAAAATATGACCCTTTCCACTTCGTTGTATTGGATGTCCCCAGTTTCTCTTTCATAACTGATCTTTTCTGGACCCCAGGATCCCATAAAATCCTGGCCAACATGACAGCTCATGGTTCTAAAACTTTGAAATACATTTTTTTCCCTATTAAGAGAAATTCCCTTTTCCCCAAGCACCTCAGTCTTTCCTGGATCAGAAACATTTCCAGCTGGAACACTTGAGGGCTCGTCTGAACAGCAGCTGGCACACAGGTGTTTTAATAATATAAACTGAAATTGTCATTTGGGCATCCTCAGTCTTGTCATTATGCTGTTACCGCCTTCAGATACTTGGAGATCAGCCTTAAAATCCAGGATGTGAGAAGGAAATGAGCAAATGCATCCTGCTGTTGTTCTGCCTGGTTTGGGATTGCGCGGCAAATGTGTCCATTCAGGTCCAGCCATTTCGCCCGCTCTCTAGGAAAGAAGATCCTGTTCACGGCTTGTAATTAAGACTGTAAATCTGTCATTTCTTCCCGCGTTGCTCTTTCACTCAGCTGTCACTTTTCCGCTGCTCTTGCAGCTTGGTCCTGCCCCCACCAAATCATTCTACTCACGTCTTGCTGGAGCTCCATCCGCTTTCCCCTGTGCAATCTGTTCTCTTGCTCCACACATCCCTGTGTCCCTAAATCCTGCTCTCTCTTGCCCAGCTGTTTCCCTGTCCCTTCTTGGTTCCTCCTTCCTTCCACCCAGTCAACACTTCTGGATCAAGCCAGCATCCAGCTGTGGTTTTCTGCTGACTTTTTCATTCTTGTCGGGAATGGACACAGAAAAGGGGGAAGTGTCGTCCTAACCGAGACAGCGGGATAGGATTTCTTCTCGTTGGAAACAAGCAGAGACAGAAACCCTCCTCAGAGGCGGCTCTTTCATTTATTCCTTCAAAGGTTTGGGAAAACAGGCAGTTATCTTCCTCTGGACAGACTTACTTCTACACTGCAATTCATGGAAACTGTTGACCATTGCGGATGAAAATCACAAATTCATGGGAATATTTCTGGATTTAAGACTATTATAGGCTCTTTGAAAATTCCCATGTGAACAGAGCTGCCAGAAAAATTTGCTGTGTGTCAACTTCTGAGGTTTCAGTTGTTGTTTCCATTCTGCGCTCACAGGAAAATAAAAGTCTTCATTAAAAATGGGAGGTGGTGGGATATGGTCTAGAGACTGGCAGCTGATAGACAGCTTGGAATAAGGTGAGCACAAGCTCAAGAGATTAATCTGTTTTAGTAAAATCAGAACTGTATGGAGAAGGAACTAGACTGTGCCTCCCACAAGAAGTTGGCTGTCACCTCCCCTCTCCCTCCACAGATGCAGGAATCTCCCAGGAAATTGTTTCTGCAGTAAACGTGAGTCTTGGAAATGCAGAGTAAAGTGCCAAGTTTATATGGCAGCAATCATAAACTCAGTCCTTGTATCTGGCAGAAGGACTGGGCAGTATTTCTTGATAAATCCAGAAATATTGGGGAAAATGTAGAAAAAAGGGTAAGATATGTCCAAAACTTGTAAATATTTTGCAAATCTTAAAAATTCATACCTTTTTAGTTTTATAACTCTAATCTTTCTCTTGAGTAAATGCACAAAATCAAAGCTTTCACTTAAAAACATATTGAGAAGTCCAAGCCCTTAGAGCTGCAAAAAAAACCATTTTAAACTGTGAACCCTAAGAGCCTGAAATATTGAACAAAGAGAATTCAACTGGATAACTTTTAAAAATTCTGGGTTTCTTCTAAAGCTGCTGTAATTTTGGGGTCACACTTTACGATTCTGGAATGTCTGAGGTTAACACCTTATGGGTGCCTAGTGGAGAGTAGCTTTCCACTACAGCCACATGTCACTGGGTGGGTGGAATATCAGAAAATGAGGGGATAACTCAAGCTTGTGCATGAGGCATACACAAGGGAGTGAAATAGCAAGAGAAAATGCCATTGGTAGCTGGTAAGAGAAACTTCCTGGCAGTAAGAGCTGTTATTTTGTTGTTATTTTGTCTGACATTAGCAGTGAGATGAACTGAGTGATCTAGGAGTGTTTTGTTATCTCTTACTTCTAGGAACCCTGGAGCCACAATGCCACTTGGACAGAATTTATGGACAGCTTTTCAAAACAAGCAGGCGAAACATGAATGTGCATCCAAAGGAAGCTTGGGCAAAGATGGCTTTGGTTTTCTTCTTTCTTTTTGTTTACTGGTGAAAAGATAAACTTTTAAATAAATGAATAATGAGGCATCGATTTAAATGTTTCATACACTACAGTGTTAATGTTTCATATGCTACACATCCTCTTCAACTACTTAAAAACCCCACAAGTGCCTCTGTACCTTTTGAAAGAAAGATGCCATCTAAAAAATAGGAAAAAATATCCAATATGATGTTTTGAAAGTGGTGGAGTTTCTGTCAGGTCTTTGTCACATATCTCAAAGGTCACTGATTTTTCAATTGCAACTCTCAATATTTAAGAGATTTGACTCCCCTGCAATGGCATATTTGAAAAAAACAGAGGTTTAAATGTGCATGTGCCTCAATTGACCATTTTCTGTGCTCTTACATATCTGTGTGTGCACTTATGAAGGGGATGTAGCTATTTTCAGTTCTTGCAAATCCTCTTTAGGAACTCTTTTTTTTCTCTATTATTGTTCTGTTGTTATGGTAAAGCTTGCAGTCTTACAGCTTAAGCCTCCGAAATGTAAAAGGTTAATCAAAAAATAGCCTCACTGGGATAGCATAGATGTATTTAACATCCATGATAAAACTTTACTCTCATTGTCCATTGCTTGTAATGCAAACATGTAACTATAAAATTATTCACTGCCTTGCTCCTTAATATTTCATTAAGCTAAAATTTGGACAATGAATAGCTAGAAATGTTTGAATGTAATGTATCCATTTAGGCAACAAAGCCCACCAAGAGTGCATATTTAATTACAGATATTACATACCAACAGACCCATTCCACGCTGCTCAATTTAAGCATGATAGACACTTTTTTAGGCATACATTTATTAATTTTGAAAAACATAGTGACTTGGCATTTATAAAAATAAACATAGTATAATTCTACAGTATTTTCACTGCACTTAAAAATATTTACACTTTTGGGACTGGAAATCTTGCTTGCTTAGTTAGAGAATTCAGGCTCTTGGGATTTTTGGGGCAGACTTTCCCGCATTTGATAGCAATTTTCAGTGGCTTTCTTTCAAACTCAGCAGTAAATATTTGCATGGGCTTCTTTACATCTCTTGACTTCATGTTGTAGCTGTAGCTTGTTGCCTTTGTCTGTATTTTCTTTGGCTGAGGAAAGGTGGAATATTGAGCACTTCTCTTCCTTTCTTATGATCACTGCCATTAAATCCTTGAAGCTTATCATGCTTTGTCAAATCAATTTTCATTCCAATTTGGATTACAGATTTGATTCTCTTAAGCATTTACCTATAGTCTTGGGGGACTATTGTTTAATTCCATTTTAATGTATAAATACATCTGCTTCTTAATGCCATTCTAACTGAATGTGTGGGTTTTGTGGGGCTCTTGCATTGAGCACACATAAATGAATGATTTTATATGAGCACGCAGGAATGGCTTAGCTCTTCTTACAGTGTTTATGTAAGCTTTGTATTAAATATGTTTAGGAAATTCAAAGGCTGCAAACTATCCAGATTAATTGCTTCCTTTTGCATTGACCTGTCATACTCCTACTGTATTCAGAATGAGCTTTATAGCACATGGAATATACTGCTAGGAAACTGCTGTATGGAAAAGACATCTATCCTTTGGCAGAGGAAAGCACATGCTGCATCACATGGGTTGGGGTAATTACAGTGTATCTGGAGCTGTAGGCGTTCAAGATGGCCACAAGCAAAATCCGTGTGAGATTCTGCAGAGTGTAATACCCTGTGCCATCTATAAATTTAGAATACTTGGAGTTGCTTTTTTTTCTTCTTTTTTTAAATTTAAAACCAGAACAGAACATTGTTTCCTGCATTTCGGGCCAAATCCCCCAAACCCTTATGTAAGTCATTCCATAGATTTGGAAAACTTCTGTTTTCTGCTTTTTTTTTTTTTCCATTTATTTTAACATACAACATTCACATAGTAAATACCAAAGGACAAAACACAGCTTGTGCAGACTGTGTCTGTGCTGTTAAAGTAATTACAGGCATAGGCTGACCACCTTTGTGGCCTCTTGGCTGTTTTAGGGGTTCTGCACACGCAATCACCTGGTTCACACATGCCAAGGCAATTTCATTAAATTAGCCATGCAATTTCACTTGGTATTTAAACACATGGTTGGAAAAGCCGTGGTGATTTGTGAGAAAAACATTGACTCTAAAAGGATCAGTATGACAATTTGGTGTATTTAATACTTCCCAGTCTGTAAACTGGCAAACTTTGCCTTTATGCTTCTTTCTAGAAAACACTGGGCTCCAATATTGCCTCACCTGCACACTTGACACATAATGGAGCAACACTAGAAATTATCAGTCTGCTGTGTTTCTGCACCTCTGTCCATCATCTGCATCACACTTAATTCTGTAGCTTTTGGCAGTGTGGATTATTCCTGTTTTGGAACTACATGATTGTATCACCAATCTGAATGCCACAAATACATGGTTTACTGCCTCCCCTCTCTGGAGCAACCTCATGCTTCCTACCAAAATTAGGCAGTTGATGTTGGACTCAAAAATCTCCTTTTTTAAAAGAATTTAAACTCTGTGGAGAGCTCTGCATTTATTTATTTTTCTGCCACTGATTAATCCCTTCATTTGGAATAATCTGGTAGAAGAAGCTGTCCAAGACAGGAACCAAAGGCTTGTCAGGAAAGAAAGTCAAGCCAAGAGAGGTAAGGCTCTCACCTGAAAGGAAAGTTTCTCCCCAAACTTGTTCATGTAAATCCTAGAATAGGGAAATGGCTGCATTCATTCTGGCCTCTGGAAAGGGGATACAGAATACAACAGTGAATTGTATCCCAGAGTCTTTCAAAATAAGTATATCTTGTGGTATCCAAGGTCATAGAGAAAAGCAAAACTGATGCTTCACGGTTTCGTTTCTAAGTTTAGTTCTGAGTAGGATGAGCTGCTTCAGTACTGATAAAAGGCTTCTTGTTTGGAAGACATCCCTTCAATCATTCCTCTAGTCTTTTTGCAAAGCGTGTGCCTGTATTTGGTTTGCATAACAAGGTTTTGGTAGTGGGGGCTACAGGGGTGGCTTTTGTGAGAAGCTGCCAGAAGCTCCTGCTGTGTCCGACAGAGTCTATGCCAAGTGGGTCCAAGACGGATACACCATTGGCCCAGTCCAAGCCCATCAGTGATGGTGGCATGTCTCTGGGACAGCAGAGTTATAAAGAGGAAAAAATGCTGCACAGCAGCAGCTGGGAACAGGGATGAGAATATGTGAGAGAAACAGCCCTGCAAGCGCACACAGGTTGGTGAAGAAGGAGGAGAAAGAGCTGCTCCAGGCACTCCTGAGATTCCCCTGCACCCCCTGGTGCAGACCATGATGAGGCAGCTGTGCCCCTGCAGCCCATGGGGTCCCAGAGGGAGCAGAGATCCACCTGCAGCATGTGGAGGACCCCACGCCAGAGCGAAGGAAGGAAGGGAAGCTACGTACTCATGGGAAGTCCACGCTGGAAGAGAAATCTGGAAGGACCTGTGGTGCTGTGGAGAGAGGACCCCACACTGGGGCAGGTTTGCTGGGAGGACCTGTGATCCTATGGGAGTGCCTCACTGTACCCCATGGGAGGGGCCCATGCTGAAACAGTTCATGCAGAACTACAGCCCAGGAGAAGGATGTACATTGGAGAAGTTTTTGGAGTACTGTCTCCTGTGGGAGGGAGCCATGCTGGAGGAGGAGCAGAGGAGTCCACCCCTTTGGGGAAGAAAGAGTAGCAGAGAAAACAAGTGATGAAATGACCACAACGTCCCCATATCCCTGTGCTGTGGGGCAAGAGGAGGGAGAGTATTTGCATGTGAAGTTGAGCCTGGGAAGAAGGGAGAAGTGGGAGCAAAGTATTTTATTACTTGCCTTTATTTCTCATTATCCTCCTCTGATTTGATTGGTAATAAATTCAATCAGCTTTCCCAACTTGAGTCTGTTTTGCCTGTGATGGTAACTGGAGATCTCTCCCTGCCCTTACCATGATCCATGAGTGTTATATTTGTTAGGTTTTTTCTCCCCTGTCCAGCTGAAGAGGGGAGTGATGGAGCAGCTTCAGTGGTCACCCAGCATCCAGCCAGGGTCAAGCAACCACAGTCCATCAGCTGGGGAGACACTTCCCACCAGACCCATCTTCTCTTACCTTTGAACAACCTTATTTTTCTTGGCAAAGGCATTTGGAGCAGCTCCAGGAGAGAAGATCATATCCTGAATGTCACTGCTACCTGACTGCATTCTAGTAAATGGAGAATATTTGTGTCTGGGGTGGCCTTACTCCATACTCACTCGAGGCTGTATGGATTTATGTGTCTATGTATGTAGACACTAAATCCTGAACAGAGACTCTAGCAGCACTTTGCAGTTCTCAGATCCAGATGTGCATCCAGCCACATCCTGACTACAATTTTGGGTGAGATCTCCTGCCTTTCCTGTGTCTCTTCCTCCTTCTCACTCCTCAGAAATGTTGGTTTCCCATTGGAAAAAGGAAATTTAGTAAGGTGAAGCCTTTGAGAGCTAACAGCATTCTTCATTTGGTCCTGTGTCTGGATTAATCTGGAATATTTCTGCAAACAAAGATTATTTACATGGGGGGTGGTGGTGGGGGGGGCGGGTAACATAACACTTATCCTGTCTGTAAGAATAAAGAAAATATGTATTTTCTGTGGGTTTTTCTTGTATTATTATTTTAAAAATCTGTGTGCCCCATGCTTGCTTTTTTTGCCAATAATAATAATGCCACAGATACTACAAGTTTATTTTTCTGTGCTGTAGATACTTGCATATTATATCACTTTAAAATAAAATTAAAATGAAGAAATGGAGAGTAAAACCTCAAATAAGTTTCCAAGGCCTTGTTTGTGATTTTCTTTAGTATCTTAGTATGTTTTCAAGAAAGAATAATATTCCTTAAGTATATTACTTTTTGCCATAAAGATTAAAAACAGACTAAATGAGATAATTGTTTTATTTTTCTTTTCAAGTAAAAGATTTACAGAATGAGGTTGGAAAATTGTGTGTAGGCTGATGTTTTATGTTGTAGCTGGTTATTACTCAGTGAGTCACTAAGTTTCCAGAGCTTGCCACACCTTAAGGTTAAACTGCCTCAAACCAGGCAGCAAACTGTTAGCTGAGGTGCTTTGAATGACTTTTTTTAATGTAAAAGTATATATATTTAAACAATGTGCAGTCTTTGCTGAGAGTACTCAGATCTTATTTCCTTAAAAAGTTTTCTTTGCACACTCCCTGTTTTCTCTCACAGAATTAAGCATAACCAAAAAAATTATTTAATTTTCATAGTTACCGCTATTTCCTAGGAACAGTTAGAGGCCTCTCTATTGATAGGAAAGAAGCCAGTACTCAACAGCATAGTCACACCAAGTAGTTTTTTGGGACTTTAGAAAGACATGTCAGAAATCCACAGTAAACATTGAGCAAGCATGTGGCTATGTCTAAGTTGTGAAGCAGAGGAAAGGAAATACGTGGAGTGGACATTCATCTTTTCAGTTTAATACTGATGCCTCAGTGTCTGCCTGGCTGAACACTGCATGTGGTATTCAGAATAAATACTGCTACAGCCAGTTCTGGAAACATTATTTTAAATGAAATGTAGTATCAAAGTAATTAATAAATATGGATTCAATATAATGTACTATCATCCACCTATTTTCAGTGGGGGCTTCATTCTGAAAATTGGATGCTTCAGTAACCAGCCAAACCATTTCCATAACGAAATATGGATCAGCTTAAAGCATATGAGCCACTCCCCTGTGCTCTGAGCAAGACCAGAACTGTACTTTGTTCTCCTTTGGGTGCTGTATTCTCAAATGTGAGGTATATTTTGAAGGCATTTTCAAATGCAGTAGAAACTACCCAAAATTTCCTTTCCCCATTAAAAAAGAAGTTCATAAACCTTCCATTTAAAGCTACTTAATAATAAAAAAAAAAAGGTTAAAAAAGGAAAGAAAACAAGATTAAGTAAATAGGTGTTAGGAATATTGTCAGGCTAGGTAAAAATTGTATTGAATTTATCAAAATAGAGGAAGGCATTCAAAAGACAAAAGTCTGTCACAGTAAAGCATCCACAAGAATGAGTAGCTAAGAAGTCAATAAAATATGTAGATAGGGAAAAAATTAAACACTTTCCTCCCTCTCCTTTTGTTTGTTTGTATGTTTTCTGGATATTTTCATGATGAATTTCAGAGGACTTGCGGAAGTTTTTCAGAAACTGTTTATTTTATTGTTGATATGCAGGTGTTGAATGTTGGTATTCACACTAGTTTCAAGCAGCTGCAGAGACATATAAATCATGTGAACTAGTAAGTGAAAGAAGAAAAAAAATCCCCATTTTCCCCACTACTTACCATGTTTTTTCTCTTTGCACATTTAATGGTAGGCACTGACTATCTTTTAGCCCCCAATACTGCATGCCTTTGCTCTGTACTGCAGGAGATGGACAACAGGAAACATTTTCTTTTTCTTTCCCCCTTTTTGTCCCATTCTGTTGCTGTCAATGTCTCTTGCTGCTTCTTGAAGTACTTGTTCTGAAAATATGAGCATGGGTGATGGTTTGGAATTACCTTTCAGTTATTGGTAAACATTTTTTACTTTGGGTTGTGGGTTAGCCCTTAATTTTCTGGTGTTTTTAAAAGTATCTCAAATTTTAAAAAATTACCCTCTTAGGCATAAAGCAGTAGGAGATTAATGAAGAGAAATCTTCATTATCTGGTCCTGTGGAAGGGCTGTTATATGCAAAACACAGTAATGACTTGGTTTTGTAAGTTGTTGCATCTTGCCCAAGGGTTTTCTTGGTGGTGTTACTAGAGCTAATACACTTTTTCACAGGGTCCCTGCAGGTATGGTGCATTGCACTAGATCAGTGGAATGCCAAGAAAAGCAGTGATGCCTTTGAAGAACCCTGGAGAACAGATTCATTGAGTGGAAAACAGGTTTCAGCAGCTTTTCTCTCTGTGTGGATTAAAAGAATACTTTTAATAGCCCCTGCCAGGTCTGCAATCCTCTGTTAATGGCAGCTGAAGCCAACCCTGGAGCTGTTGTACCCTGTGCTGTCCAGGGTGCTTCCCCTCTGCTGGCCTTGTCACGTTTGACTTGAGGGTCAAGTCATCCTTCTCTGGAGGATGTATTATGGGCATATGGATATTATGGGCATCTCATGTCTTCACAACCCCTCTACCTCAATTCCTGTGGCATATTGCAAAGCCCACCAGGTATGATCTGTCAGGCAATACTTGCAGAGACCTCTTCAGGGGCTCAAAGCATCACAGTCAATGTCACTGAAATTCAGAAAAGTCTGAGACTGTGTGGAATAAAGGTTTCAGCCTGGAACCTTCCTTCTCACCAAGAGCTTCTCACAAAAGATGATTGGGTTTTCGGGACAGGATTTAGTTCTCGGCTGTGAACACTTCCTATGTCTAAGCACTGATCTCCCTGCCATGCACAAGCTGCTGGTTGGGCAAAGTGAGCTAGTCAGCCCCATCCTCAGAGTCAGGGGAACTGCTCAACCAGCCAGACACTGGTGTGTCTGTTTTAGGGAGAGCAGAACAGCTCTCCAGACTCCTCTGACCCTATGGACTAGTCTCCACCTGCTATAATGGGAGCTGGATCACATGGAGACACCCACATTTAGAAAGTATATTTATGTGTCTACAGTCTGGACCTGAATATCAAACATTTGTGGCTGAGGGATTAGGCTGCCTAAACATAGATGCTACGTGGTGTCTGAGACATCCAAGGTGTGCTTAGGGGTAGGACACAAAAACTATGAGGGAGCTGTGGGCCAGGAGATGGAGTCCAGGCAGGGCTCTACAGGGAACATGAAGTGCCTCTAAATATCTGTGTGTGGGCAACAGACCTGAGCCTTTAGTGATAATTCACATTTACAGATACCTCCTAATCTTGTTTCTTCTGTTTAGTTTTCTGTTGGCTTCCTTTTTTTTTTTTTGCTTTAATTCCCAGTTTTCCATGTGAAGTGGCTATGTAGTCATCAGTATAGCCAGGAATTTAGTGTGACCAGCTACAAAGAGGAAGCTAGAACTTTATTTTACCTGATGCACATTTATTAGAGCTTCCTTGAATGGCTGATTCATGTCCCTTAAAATAGAAGTCTCTTTCCTTGACCTTTACTGTCTTTCCACACCAGACGAATCAAGAGAGAAAAAGACGTCAGAGGAATGATAAAGCTCCAAAGAGAGGTTGCTCTTTATTTTACACTGAACCATAATGCTTTACTAAGTTTATTGTTTTAAAATACTTTTCTGATACATCTGCATCAATACCAGTCGGAGATTGAGAAACAGGATAACCCTTGCTTAAGTGGTTTAAGAAACCTCTCAGAACATCTGACATAAGTGAACACATTGAACAAATAAACAGATGTGGAATTTCCCCCTTCAGCAGCCTTTCATCCAGGACCCTGCAGCTGGGGATGGAGGAAATGTTGAATGTCAATGTGGCAACTACTGCTATGCTTCCTGATCTGCCATATGGCCAGTTGCATCCTATATGATTTTTCATATGGTGGGAGGAGCAGAGCAAAGAATCTGATAATTTGTGGTCATTTCAGATGTGCCAGAAGTGCCATAAAAAAGCATTGCAAGAGTGGTGTGGAAGGGGTGATGAGGCATTAAGGCACAGGAACTCTTGTAAACATCTTGCTTTGCCCTGAGAATTTGGAGTTTTTCTTTCCAAGCTTTAAACAGTGCCTTAAGTAAAGGTAGCTCCATGGCAAGCAGCCGTAAAAAGAAGCAGATCACAAAATTTAACAGTCTCCTATTGGGATTAATGCATCTTCTGTTTGTGTAGTGGACAGAGTGCCAGACTTTGTGAAAGACTGAGATATGATTACAAACATGACAGACCCATCAATGAGAGCTCAAAAAGGTGGGTTAAATTTGCTGCTGTATGACTGTTACCAACAGAAAGACTGAAAGCATGTTTATTTTTTTCCTTCTTACAATGTCTTTTTTTATTCCCCGGTGTTCTTGCTCTCTCACAGTTTAATATTCTGTTCACATAGAAAGGTGTAGGCACAGCCTGAAATTTCCTTTTTGTAGCTGCCTTACAGAAAGCATTAGGACTGAAAGAAAGACAGGATTTCAACATTCACAATAGACTTTAGAATGGATACATGAAAAGCTCACATCCATAATAGGAGACTCTACAGGCAATTTCTGAGACAAGATAACTCTGATTTTTCAAAGGACGTATTTTCTGTGTTGGTGCTCTCACCATGGGGTCCAGAGCTTCACAGCACTCATCTCCAGGCCATGAGAGGCCTGAAGCTCAATGCCATAAATACGTGGTGCCTCACTGCTGAGGGTATCTCTTTGAATAAAAATGCAGTCATTGTTTGAGTAAAAGTGAAACTGAGCACCCCAGTAATGCCTTGATCCTTGATTTAACGCCACACAGGCAGGTTGCAGTAGGACAAGGACGGAGGTGTTGGCCTGGCCTGTTGACATTACACAGTTTACACACAGGTTTACTCTTATGAGTGACTTTAGAGAACAGATAAATAAGATAAATATCTGTATGAATGCTATTTTGCAGCTCAAAATGAAATCTCTTTTGCAATGCCTGTGACAGTTCTAAGGTTAAAGACTGGTTACCAGGAAACAGAGGCTACTTCTTTTCAAGCTTGTAAAAGACCTCAACACAACATGGGCCATCTAATCAGGATGATGAAGGTAAAACCTTCTAAGTGTTACAATCAGAGAGGTCAGATAATGAGTGGGTCCAAAACCAGCTCGTTCTGTGACGCGTGCCTGTGCCAGATTCTGTTGCAGTTTGGAGAAGCAATTATGTAAATATAGATTTGCAAACAATTCCACAAGGTGACAAAAAAAGTGTTAATTACCAAAAATGTTACTGATCTGTCTAGCCAACCACAGAGTGATGCAATCATAGTCATGTTAAAAATGAAAGCCTGATGTAACCACCCTGGGTTGTTTGGGATTTTTTCCACGAACTTTATCTTTTTTCATATCTTTGACTTTCAACTCTCAAAAGCATCTGGATTTATTTATTTTTTTAAACGAGGCCCAGGAAAATGACACACATGCACATCGTGAAAATAATGTCTACTCCTATTGACAGATGGGAATGTCATGAGTAGTGCCACCACAAATCTTCATAGGCCTAAAAATCAGTTAATTTGTACTCAGATTCTCATCTCATTCTGAACTAAATAAAATTTTTACTTTGCTTTTGATAGAAAAAATCCAGTCTATTTTCTTTCAACAAATGAAAAAGCAATATTGATAGTAACTTTTTCATGTTTTTGACTTGCATATAGTTTCTTACATCCCATTGTAATCACAATATAATAAAGCTTTTCTTCAATATTCACTTGATTCTTTATCTGTCTGCCTGTAGGCTCAGCAGTTCAGCATTACAATTTAAAAGGCTCATTTCTCAACAATGCAATCAGTGTCTTTATTGTACTCATTGGCTACTTGGGCATTATAAACATAATAGATAAATAGCAAGAGACAGAGTAGATCCTACTGGTACTAAATACTGGTATCCAGTTACTCTACTTTCCCCAGATTATGGCTATAGATGTCATACAGGATTGACTAAAAACATTCTTTGGAAGGACTGTAGAAGTTCACATCAAGTTTAGAAAAGGTTCTGGACACAGTTAACCATAAATAATGGTTATTTTGTAATATTCAGAAACATCTTATTTCCATGGATAAATTACTACCTTCTCTTTCTCTGGTGAAAATTTAAATAGTAGCTTCAAACAAAAGCTGCTTCTATTCCTGCCACAAGCTTATACAACACAGTGTTGATAAAATTTAAAGGAGCTGACATACTGCTTAAAATATGGATGCTGCATATGACTTAAATAATACGAATTATATGCTGAAGTCATTACTGAGTTGTTACCGAGGGAAAACATAGTGTTGCTTCAATAAATATTTCAGGATTCAACACTATAATTCTTAGGAGACATTTTACAGAAATAGGATGGATAGTAACTTAAAAAATGCTGTGGAATTAGTATTTCAGTGTTTAAATATTTAGCCAGCACTTCACTAAAAAAGGATTGTTTCTCCACATATTTGTTAACCACATAGTAAGTTTAAGAAGGACAGATCATATCTCCTATCTTCTCTCTCCCCGTTAAATGAATGTGTAATAAGAATTCATTCCCATTCTTCTAAAACTTGGGGCAAATCAGTCTTACTGCCTAGGTCATACATGAGAGTGAAGTTTTGATGACAACATGTCTGTGAACAAAAGCCCCACTTCAAATCCAGTCTGACCTTTAATCTAACACATGAAATAAAGTTCTACCTTTTAATAAAAAATTATTTTCTGTAAAGAACACTTGAGAGACTTCACAGAACATTTAACACAACTTTTATTTCTGTCATACTCAGAAGAGGTTCCATTTCTACAGAAGTAGAAATTCAGGTGCAGAGAGACAGTGTGTGTTTGATGATAGTCCAAACCTCTGAGCTCCTGCTTTTCAGTCTCTTTGCTAAGGGGCTCAGGTTTGAATCACAAGATATGCTGCAGGTTTCCCAATGCTTCACAGCCAGTGAAGTGCAAACCCCAGGAAAAATAGGTTTGGCATTTCTACGGCTTGTGATATATAACTAATAAACTGAAAGGATGGAAACTGTAACTGTAGGAAAGGATGTAACTGGCAGGCAATAGCAGTCTTAATGTATAGCAGCAGATTTGTCATGCTACAGGGTGGTGTTACTCTTCAAAAGATTCTAGCATGCACATCTAAAATGCACATTTAACTCATGCTTTAACTCCCACATGCAACATCTGTATGAGTGCCAAAGGCATAGCTTTCAGTTGAAAATGAGTTAATATTTGTAGAGGATCAGGCTCTTACCTTGTCTCAATATATGTATTTCCCATAGTGACCAGGTTAATGGGATTTGCAATCTCCAATTATAAACAGTTATAAAGATAACTGTTATAAAACATCTCCATACTTTGAGGTAAGTAATGGAAGGAGACAACTTTTAAATTTCACTGTTTAATGTATTAAAGAGTGGTGGCTCTGATCCAAAACTAAGTAATTCAGCAGAAAGGCTCCTACTGATTTCAATGGGCTTTGAACCAGGGAATGGTCTTTAAAATGTTCCATGCCTCCTGCTCAGATATGAGAAGCAAAAACTGAAGGGCGAGACTTCTATTCCTTTAGTGTTTGGGATGACTCAGACACAGCAGACTGCTAGGAAATTGTATTTATACCACAAGGACAACACTTATTGCAACTCCTTAGTCATCAGAGAGTGGCAAAATTCAGTTGTAAAGTCTGGTACAGGGTCACAGTATGCAGCTTTTGGATTACGAATTTACTTACATAACATATGGATTTTTAAGATTAATCTTATCTAGAAGTTGAAGATTAGGTGTTTCTAAGATTTATTTAATCCAGAATGTTGTGGATTAGTGGGTGATTTCAGTAACACCCATTGATTCCAAAAGCTGGGGAGGCAAATCACATAAATGAATCTGACATAACACTGCTGCCAGACACCACCATATGAAATACCTACCAAGCATCAGGGACAAGAAACTTCCTCTGAAAATTTCCTAACAGAGGAATGATCCTCCTGTTTAATCTCGATATTAATTCTGCTTGGGTCCTGTTACTCAAAAAGAAAAGCTGCTACATTTTAATTGTCTTCAGCACTTGTGCAGCTGCCCATCACTTTGGTGCCACATTCACATCTCCCCAGATGGATGCACTACAAATCTTTGCACATCTGAAACCTTCAATTTAGTGGAGTGAGCTCAGCCTTTGGGCTGTGTGCAGACTCAAGGATTTGTTTAAAAAAATCCCTCCTGATTTTAATATCTATTTGATATTGACAAAGAGCATTTTGGCTGTGTCATGCTGTGCTAATAGGCTGTGAGATTTCTTGGTTGGTTTGACATTCTGCTGCCCCTAGGTAGCAAAACGCTGCGGTCTCCGAGGACAACCCTCAAAACTCAAAAGAGCTGGGTACTGACTCCCAGTGGGGCTTCCTTTATGTGAACTCAGCCAACCAACAACTCCATGACTCCAGCAGATGTTTTTGGCCTTCAGACCAGTGGGTGAATTTATCCATCTTCCCTCATTCCCTCAGTAATCTATCTGGCTGAAGCCAGCATGGTTAAACCTGAATCCGTGCCGAGGGCAATCAGGAATGAAGGGCTGGCCCGGTGAGGTTTTCCAGCATGTATCAGGCAGATTATATTCAGGGGCAAAGAGTCCATGCTATATAAGTACTATAGAGCCTGGACCAGTGTCCTTTGCTCCCCATTGGGCTCTCTTTGATTGCAGGTTTGAAATATGTCATGTATTTCCAGATGCATTATCTATGTTTGCTTGTGTTGTTGTGCAATTTGTGGCAGAGTGAGGGGTCTACTGGAAAGCAGCCCTTGGTTTAGTGGGCAGCCCTGTAGCAAAATATTAGTAGTACAGAAATCTGCTGCTCTAAGTGAAATTTGATTTAAACATAGATGACAGAAAGTATTCAAATAATTTACTATTTTTTTAAATGTTGGCTACATTCAAAAGGGGTTAACTAGAAGTGTAGCTATTTCTAGTTTTTATCTTCTGTTTCTTGTTCTATCTTGCCTCTTCTTTTTTTTTTCCCTTTCCCTTTCCCTTTCCTCTCCCCTTTCTTTTCATTATGCTTCATGATAGGAATGAGGACACCAGCTGTGGCTTGATCTGGTGATGCCCAAGCACTACCAGATGGGGAGAAGTGGGTGGTGGCTGTTCATCCCTGTGGCAGTGGCTCAAATAAATAAATTTCTTTAAGCCAGTCTGGGTAGGAGGCTGTGTCTGCTTCTGAGTCTAGACTCAGATAGCAAGAGCTGTGTACACACCAGCTGGAGTCCAGGCAGTACTCCTGCCATAAAACTGTACCTTCACCCCTTCCAGAAAATGAAGCAAAGCACAATCATCATGTGGGGTAATGTGGTGCCAGCTCGTGACACTGGTGTTTCAGTCAGTCATCCCAGAGTTTATGGTTTCCAGCATAGTTAACTCTATTTGCATTCTGGTTTGATTTGCTCTGTTAAAAAATGGATTCTTGATTCATGCCATACTGCCTTGCAATAAGAGGAAGCATTTAACCAGGACTATCCTGACTTTAAAGAAATGTAGCTTCCAGAAGTGCATCCTTCATGTTTATTCTAAATTAGAGCTTTTCCTTTCCCAGACCAAATAGTTTTAGGGTAAATGCTTATTTATACATTTGTGTATAAGTTCCAGGAGTTTAGAAGCAAATGTGTACTTAAGGCCAGATAATTTGTGGTAGAACATGGTAGCTAGCCTTGAATTTAATATTCGTGTGGCTATTTCCAAGAATGATTTCATTATTGGTCAAATTTAAGTTTCGGGATACCCTGAAGTGTTTTGTTTAGGAATCAGAACAATCTGTGAAGTTACAGGAGTGATAGATGATCATTGCATCATCATGACAATCTTTTTTTTACTTGGCTGACCATTAATTTGTCTTAACTACCACCTTTGTGATCATCTTGTTCTGAATGTTATGTATTGTATACTGAAATTTACCCTACTCATCTGTGTGACCACAAAAGGAATCCCCAGGGCCATCTTTAATTTCACAGTCAAATGCACTACTTGACTAGCAGCCTTGAAACCAGTGTGTATCCTACATTTTGGATCTCCTCTGGGGACAGTATTGAACAGTTAATTTAGCTATTTTGCTTAGTACATGAATCCCGGCAAGAAGATTTTGGAGGGGTGGTGCTGGAGGAAGGACAGGGATTGGGAAAAAAATATATGTTCAAGTTAAAAAAAAAAAAAAAGAAAAAAAAAAAGAAAAAAAGAAGATAGAGCAGGACCCTTAATGTTTTTTTGAACAAGATGTAATCAGTTGCCATAATACTGTACTGTTTGTTTGACTTTTTTGCAATGTGGTTATTGTTACTTCATCCCTGAAATGTTTCCAAGAGAAACAAGGGATTGTCCACAAGATAATCACCGCTGTGTCTGACTTCTCTGTGTGTAGTATGGTGTGTCACTAAGAGAGAGGTATTATCTACATGCAGCCTGTGAACAAAAATCGAGAATGCTTCACTGAAGATAAAACTTTAAGTGCAAATTGTTCTGCAAATGGATGGTTTCTCCAAAAAAAGTTCCTTGCTGCTAGGTAAAATAAGCACTCTGTCTTTTCCACTGTCAGTATTCCAGTGTCTGCTCTATTGAACGTGATGATACCTTCAACACCTCCAATCTCTTCAGGGGTAGTTTGGGAGAAGGCCAATTCATGATTTCTGAACTGATTTGCCTGCACAGCGGGCACCAAGTCCCCTTGTGAAGCTGAGCATGGTGACCCCAAGCTCCTGTGCTCTCAGAGGCAGGCAGATCCAGCCAGGGTGCCTGCTAGGAGCTGGGATGTCCCCATGGCTCTTTTAATTGCTGCCCTGCCTGCAATAACCAGCATGGGTGAATCTCCCATCCTACAAAATAACAGGCAAAGATCACCAATGCAGTGTTCCCATTCTGAAATATAACCACTTTCTCCACAGGTGTAAATCCACACTGTGAAATGGATGTTATGAAACTGTCAGCTTTGAGATGGGGACAGTTCCCCAGCTCAGGGTGGCATCTGGCAGGGGCTTCAATCTCTAAGAAATACCAAGGATCTCACACAAGCTACAAGAGTCATCAGAGCTAACTTTCAGGTGGGCATGTTCACTCAGCACAGCATCCAGAGTAAATTTACATGAGTAAACAGCTTTTTTTTTTTTTTTTAATGTTCAATTCATATATTTATGTGGGATCTATTCAGCCCAGCTTAGCAGGGAACCTAAATTTGGTTTGCTTGATGAAACATTCTTTCCTAAGAGGGTTTTAAAATTCTCTCTACAGTCACCAAGAAGAGGAAAGTACCTCTGGAGACATTCAGAAGATCGAGCTGTCACCCAAAGTGGTATCAAAAAGGCAGGCTGGGTTGTAGCAGGTATTAATACACCAGCACTGGTTTAGGCATTTTTTTAAAAATTTTAGTTCTCATTAACTAAATAAAATGGAATCATGCTAGTCAGTTCATGCTTAAAAGTCCTTCCCTTCACATCAGCAGTTTACTTGACTGTCAAATAATGTACTTCCAGAATTAGATCTATTAGACATCTTGTGGGTTTTGTTTTAATTTTGCCAAGAATTATTTATGTTTCAACATCATGGAGGAGCTTGCTTTTACAATCATAGTAGAAATTGGCGTTATGAGAGATGAGTAGCTAATGGGTCTGCTAGTAAAATCTACAGCTATTCAATTTTAGAGTGATTATTTTTTCAGAAGCTGTGATGTTGGTATTATAAAAAAGGGTAAATTTTTGATATTTTAAATACTTATTGGACAGACATTTCCTTAAGTGCAGCATGTAACAAGATGGCATTTATACCCAGTGCCAGGTCTTTATACCTTTACTAGTTTGAGTAGGTTTTTGCTTCCCAGCTGATCTCATCAGAACAAATTTCTGCTTTTCGTGCGTCAGCTGGCAGGGTCTGAAGAGTGATGGCTGTTGGCCACTAATGTAAAATCAGACATGAGCTAGTTGTAATCAATTCATAGGTAATCACTTAGCTTTAATAAATCCATATGAACTATGAAATCCAGTCTTCCAGTGTCAGAACACCTTGCAAAAAGTTTTCTGTGCCTCTTGATTTTATTAGATTTTCTATGGAGCAGTGAAGAGGGTAATACGTTTGATGCATTTTATGCACGTCAGCACTTTTTGGCTAGAATTGAATAATTACATACTCTCATAGAGAAAATTTGCTTCTGTGCTATGAAAATGTCCTCACAAGCTGTTAATTCTGTGCAAAAATTGAGTGATGATAATTAGCAGAAGTGAGTAAAAAAATAGCAAAAAGCAATTATGCAAATTAGCAAAAAAGCTTGTAAAAATGTTGCGTAGGTGCAGCAGTTTGGAAAGAAAGCCTGGACTTTGTTATTCCTTTTCTGTCCCATGACTTAAAATACAAGCTCTCTCTCCTACGTTGATGGGAAAAGCCAAAACATATGCTTTTCAGCTAACACAAAAACAACACACAAGGCACAATGTTATTGCAAGTGTGAAACTAAATGGAACTTTTCCATAAGCCATAGCCAGAGCAGTGTCAATGGCCACAAGGCCAGCTTCAGCTTGCCTCTGGGGGTGTAGGAGCCCACATGGGCCAGCATCCAAACACAGGAGAAATACAATACAACAATGTTTTCGCCTCCCGATGCTTTTCATGAAACCACCAGAAGTCCTGCATCAGGAGCACAATGTATCAGTCTAGCTCAGGAGTCCAGGCTTGGGAAAGCAGCTGGTAAAACTGCTTCATGCATCATGCTTTACCAAACTTGACTGCTTTGCATTTGAAGAGGCATAATTACCTGTGCTAAATATCACTGGTTAGAAGCTGCACTGAAAAAGAACTGACATTTTGATGGGTTGTTAAGGCAGGGACAAGATGAATAATTTTTAGCATTTTGACAAAAAAAAATTGTGTAATTTAGGACCTCAGATTGCATTCTTCAGAGCAGCTGTGTGAAAACTGTGTTTCTCACCCAACATGCTTATCCTCGATGTGAATTTAGTCATTGCTGCCTTTACTAATCAAAAGAAATGTTTGACAGTTTTACATGTAGAAACTCTGCTGAGCCAGAACTGAACAAGGAGGGAGAGCTGAATGCTTTTGGATTAATTGTCTGTCAGAAGCACTGTTAAATAAGCAATGACTGACAGTGTCTCAGCCCTTCAGCTACAGGCAGAATACTCACATCCTCAGGTGAAATCCTGTGGAATACGATGGAAAGCAATGGCAAGGAGCATTTCCCCTGTAACATTGCTGCTAGTTGCTGTTAATCAGCAAGCCAGGAAAAACATGGCTTGGCTTTTGACTCCTCAGATGTGTTGACAGAGCTGACAGTTAAGAGTTCTCTCTTTTTTTAACTTGTGAAATGCGTGTGTTTTACCTGGAATTACTGAGTCATGACAAATATGGAAAAACCGCTCCCATGCCATTTCCCAGAGATGAGCGGTCATTTAATAACAACATGTTTATACAATATTTGTTTCCACTGTCCATGTTGGAGCCTCAAAGCACTTTGCAAATGTTAATAAAACTATTCATAATCCTTTCTAGCTAAGCAATTTGTTTCCTCTTTATTGACTGGAGCCATGAAGACACCGCTAATAGCTTTTATCTGTTACATGAAGGACTTCTGAGCTGTGGCTTTCCATGTTCTTTGAAAAAGAAAAAACAAACAAAACACAAAGCTTGTTATTATTAAGCCTGTTTTACAGATGAAGAAATAAGGCTTTCAAAAGGACCAGGACTGACTGATGGATGTATAATCAATGATACCTATATGCCATGTACATGCAGCCTATTCATTGTGCAAATTGCTTTCACCGGTCATGNATGTACCTCAGCCATGCATCCACACACACCTATCTTCTGTTTCTCCAAAGCCTTTGGGAGTAGGATTACTTGGTGGACATGGGAAGCTCCCTCCAACTTTTCACCTTTTGGCTCTAGTCTGAGAGTCTTCCCTTTGGAGATGGTCCATAGAGATGGTTTGGGATCTGCAGCATTCACCACAAGCCCAAGCACAGCCCAAAAAACTGCAGAAGACAGGTGTGGGGGCACCGTTCTTGGACTGAGGGATTGTAAGCAGTGGACTTTGGTCACTGAAGATTTTACCTCAGGCATTGAGTCAGAGAAAAAGTCCCTCACCATCAAATGACACACACTTTATTCCTGGCAGGAGGCAAGAAATATTGTTGTCTTGAACAACATCATTGTTATTCTAGGCTGTTGACAATGACCAGGTTTTTCAGCCAATGTCTTTGGTGCTTTGTTGTGGTCTAGACATCACCTGAAGCACCAGTCAGAGATGGCTTTGCCTCCCCATTTTGAATTGCTCTCAGCAATCTCTGTGGTATGTAACTGAATTATCCCTTTTTTTTTTAAATTATGTTATGCAGAAGTGGGTTCTCACCAACACCCATTCTTGCCATACTTTTGCCTACATTGATGTAGATATATTGGCATTGTCAATGACTTTTGGAGAAAAGACACCCTAATGGGTGCGTATGGTTAATTTTCTTGACCCTCTGTAAGGTATTTTGACTTCCCTAGGATCACTGTGTAGGTATGCTTTGATCCTCTTACACTGACAATTCTCCCTAAAGTGTTTCTTCAAACTCACAGAATCACAGAATGGTTTGGTTTGGAGGGGACCTTAAAGATCACCTGGTTCTTACTTCCCTGCCATGGGCAGAGACATTTTCCACTAGACCAGGTTGCTCAGGGTCCCATCCAACCTGCCTTGGAACACTTCCAGGGATGGGGCATCTAAAATTTCTCTGGGCAAGCTGTGACAGTGCCTCACCACCCTCTGGGCAAAAAATTTTTTTCCTAATAGCTAATCTAAATCACTTCTCCCTTCTTTTGAAATGGTTCTCCCTTGTCCCATCACTATCTGCCTGTGTAAAAAGTAATTAATTAGATACCAGGAAAAATTATCTCCTTAAATTTATGCTTCACTCAATGACTTTCATAAAGAGAGGCTGTATTAGCATCTCTCTGTGTGCTGGAGAACCACGCCAAGCAGTCTTGAGACCGAAATATCTCAGGGTCCTGGTTTCACCTTAGTGTGTTTCAAATGACGCTGTCTCACAGCTATCGTTGTAGCCCGAGCGGTGAAACAGAATTTTCTGACTCCAATATCAGAAGGATTAATATGATTTATTAAAATGATTCCATTGTNCAAAGCTTGTTATTATTAAGCCTGTTTTACAGATGAAGAAATAAGGCTTTCAAAAGGACCAGGACTGACTGATGGATGTATAATCAATGATACCTATATGCCATGTACATGCAGCCTATTCATTGTGCAAATTGCTTTCACCGGTCATGGGGGATTTCTGGGGCAGGGGGAAGAACTGGAGGGCCAGTGGAGGAGATGCAGCCCTCCTGTGGTCATTTCAGTGTGGTTTTCTTAGGCTGCTTCCCAAAGTAGCCTAAGTGAGCTACTTCCCAAAGCTCCCAAAGTGAGCGCATCCCAAAGTAGACAGTCCCATGTATGTCCTTATGGTGGGCTGTTGCACACATTCTCATTGCAGTGAAAGCCCACATGCATTGCACATTTGTGCTATAGAGCCTCTGCACCACTGACAAAGCCTTGCACCACTTTCTTCAGGGTTGATTTTCTTCCAAAATATACATACATATAAATATACATATATGTATATATGTATGCACACACACACACACACACATATATATATA